>BLKR01005967.1:0-68080 GCA_011170035.1 Teleogryllus occipitalis | reverse complement strand
CCTCTTCCACGCCGCCTCCTGGCTTTTCCGCCAACGTCACATCCGCTCTCTCTATAATAAAGGCTAGCACGTGGATGCCTAAACGTTTCGTCTACGTCACGCGGCCTCTCGTTGAAATGTGGTATTGTTCCTTTGTATCCACGACGCTACAGTGTACGTCAGCTTGGCGTCGTGAAATCATGTTTGCTAACACAATGTACAAGATGTGTAACGTTTCACCGGCTTAGATGCCTCAGTGCATCAATTATTGTTGTCAGTGAAGTGCCTCTTATTGGGCGATCCTAGGTTTCGAGGTCCGATGGGGGCAGAATTTTTGATACCAGCTACATAGCTAGGTCGAATTCAGCCTCCGTCAGAGTGGAATTCCAGCAGTCGACTGCTCTAATCGACAGTTTTCCATGGTTTCTACGATTATCACTTGGCAAATGCTAGAGCAGTATCTTAACAAACGAACCGTGCGTGATCTTTCCTTCCCATTCCTTGTCCTGTTCTCAACCTTAACTAACACACTCACTACACTACCACTCATGTCGAAAGACCAGTCGGGACATTAAGAGCTTGTCCCTGCTGGGGCGGTGCCTCGCTGGTGGGAGATACTAAGTTGAGGGAAAACCCCGCAAGCCGACAACGTGTAGGTCGGCGTCGGATCTCGGTGTCCAGCGAGGGAAGATCACCGCCACCTCTCGCGGTAAAAGCATGCACTCCACTTACTGGACTAATGAGGTTAGACGACGTTCATCACTAACCAATCAATCGAACGTTCGATACGCAGTTGTGACGTGGTCTGGAGTGTCGTTAGTGGATTAGATAAGCATCTTGGATAGATCTGCAGTGGATATGGAGGGAGTTCAGAACACGTTGAGAGCATGGTTGAAGAGACTCGAAAGGGTAAAGATAGGATGCAGAGAGGGTCACAACATATTCTGCCGAATGTCCGAAGGAAGTATGGACCGTGTCAGGAGCGACTCTGACGCGGGTCGGATGTGAAGCTGCAAAGAGTCGGGTGACGTCTGAAGGGAATTCGGAATGGTATGTAGCAGGTCTGGCGCGAATCAGAACGATTCTGAAGCAGCTAAAAGGTTCTGGAAATGTTCTCTAGCCATTTCTGAACGGGGCTGATGCAACTTGGTAGCGGTTCTGGAATGAGTCTGAGTAAAGAACAGGGACAATATGGAGTTAGTTTGAAACAGTCCTGATAAGGCAGGAATAAAAATGTTTAAGGGGTCATTGTATTGGAATCAATGTTGTGTTGAATGTCGGAAGTCTTGAGTATTCCCTCTGGTGTTGCCAGTCCTTTCCCATTTTCTGCGCGCTAGTACCAATTATTCAAGTTCCCTGTCTGCATGTTGGGAGGGGAATATTCAATCGTTGCCACGGAGTAGAAACTACAGAGAGGGGAAGGATCATCCTTAAATAAATTGTCTGTACTATAGGCGAACGATAGTGTGTAGCGTGGCAGCACGGTGAGAGGGGCGGGCTGGAGCACGTCCATGACACAGATGTTTCGTATTGTTGTGATAGATATTTCCGGGCATGTCAATTAATGTGGTGATTATTCCCCTTAGTGTGGGGAATGTTTCTATCTCAGAATATAGCGGTTTATTTACCCCGCTGGTTGGTGTGTGGTTTGAAATATGTGGTTGACTAATGCATGCAAGTAAGTGTGTGAACGTAAGAAGTGACGATAAGTCAAGGAAGAGGAAGATCCCACACGGTCCTTGGCATGTTTGTTAAGGTACTGTTTCACTATTGACCTGTTGTTGATTGGAGAAACCACGGATCAGAACACCCGGCCGCTAGAATTCTCCTCCGGACAACCATCTAGCTAGTATCGACAGTCCTGGGACTCTAGGATCTCCCGGTCTGAGCCGCTGCAGAGCTAAATGAGTCGGTAGTGGGGCCGGAGGGGTAGCAGGGAAGTCGGATCGGAGGGTCGTCAGCCAATCGCGGAGGCGGTGCCGCGCCTTTCGCCCAGATGGAAGCGCGCGGTCGGGGCGAAGGAGCGTCGACTCGAGTCGCGACGCGGCTCGGCTCGGCTCGCGCGGCCGCTGCGCGGGACCAGAGGGGCTATTGATCAGGCCGCCCGGCCGAGCGCCCGCGCCCCTACACCGCCCGCCCATCCGCGCGCGCTCACCCGACGTGCCTGGCTTCGTGCCTGGAGCCGCGTCCCGACGCAGCTTCCCGACGACCGGCCGCGATGCAACGGCTCCCGACGCGATTGATTGATTGATTGATTTTTTCGTGTTTCCGGGAGCGTCAACTGCTTCGGCCATTAGTCCCGTTAGTGTAGTGCATGTTTTTTTCTCGGGAGATGGCGGTGATTTTCCCTCGCTGGATGGCGAGATCCGGCACCGACCTACCGTCGGCTAGTGGGGTTTCCCCCAAACCAGGACTCTCCCACCAGCGGGGCACCGCCCCAGCCGGGACAAACTCTAAACTCCCGACCGGTCTCCCGGAATATGTGGTAGTGTAGTGCATGTTAGTGTACGTGTGTGTGTAAGGAGAGGATAGGACAAGGAAGAGGAAGGACAGATCGCGCGCGATCCGTGGCACGTTTGTTAGGGTACTGCTCCGGCATTCGCCTAGTGTTGATCGGAGAAACCACGGAAAACTACCGATCAGAGCAGCCGGCCGCTGGAATTCTCCTCCAGACAGCGACTGAATTCGACTTAGCTGAAAAGCTAGTGTCGAAAATCCTGTCACCGTCAGGACTCGAACCTAGGACCTCCCGGTCAGAGGCGCTGCAGTGTCCCGACGCGACGTTCGCGCAGCACACACCGCGCCGTGGTGCAAGTTTACTTGCCGGCGGGGTTCAAGAGGTCAGCGTGGGGGACATTTCCGAGACTGAAAACCGGCACGGGACTCTTATCGTCATGCAAATTAACGAACGTTGTGTCCCTCCGTTTTTCTTCGTTTATTGGCTCTTCATTTCATGTTAATGTATCATGTATGAATATTAAAAAATGAAAACAAAGAACTAATAGAGGATATTAAATTATTAGTTTTCCCTGTTTTATGAGTTCAAGGAAAATAGAAACAAAAATTAACTTACACAGTAATGTTTTTTCTCTCATGTGCAAAACACATTGAAACGGAGTCACGACGTTTGCTAATTAGTGTTACGATATGCTTCATATATTGAACGCGTTTCATGTAAGAGGAGGAAATGCGAAGGCAGGATATGCGCTCCAGCTTGATGATGCTGGGTAAAATAATTTAAATACTTAACCAATCTCTCATATCCATTTAAACACATTTGGAAAGTTCACGACATTGTACTCTCCCGGATTTTTATGTTTAATCTATTCTGTTCATATACTAATTATCACAAACTTACAATGTTGTTTAGTTAACCATACCAACACATAGTACGAATACTATATGAATTTTATAGGTATAAATTGCGCCATGAAAGACTCAGTAAGGCTTAACTTGAATTTTATTATTAATAAAGAGTGTAGAGAAATTTTAATAAGTGAATCTTCGTCAAGAACAGTTTTTTTGGAATTCTCAGGAAAAGACTTCAAAAACTGCTGCGTAAGTAAAAGACAAAAATTTTTCATTTGAATTTTCCAGGCATTTTTATTGGTATCCTGGAAACTAAGTAATCTTTCTGAAATGCCAATGTCTTTGGAGAGGAAAATATTAGATTAAATCAGTTAGGTGCACTCTCACATTCTTTTGACTTAATTAAAATTAAATTTCCATTGTAAATAAAATTGATAAAAGCTATTCTTATGTGTAACTATTCTAGGTCCAAGATAACGAAAGAATATCTCAATAGGCCACACCTTTTAGCAGTGAACTACTTGTTGATCCCAAGGAGGCTTTCGAAACAGTGAGAAGAAAACTCCAACCTGAAAAAACAGATGTTTTCCTAAGTACCAAACATAAATGTGTCACAATAAGCTAACGAATACCAAAATGTATGACTATGATGTACTTCATCTGATCAAACGGAACACTAATTGTAATAAATTGTGATTATAGAAAGCACTTAAATATAATATTAATTTATGTTGGATCTAATACACAAGTCATTGGAGCGAATAATTTTTCAGCACTATATAATGCGAAATAAATCAAATAATTAAATTCTCCAGCGACGCTGATGAATATTGCGAGTAAATACCCACAACAGCTGGTTTACTTCAAAACACCTTGTTACGTCGTTGCAGCGCTAAGTGGTCTGCCAGTCTGTTGAGCGAGCGAGCAAGTGTGCTATAATGAGGCTGCGGTGCATGCAGGCCAAGGGGGTGGCAAAACGCCAGCATCAACGGACAGGCGCCGAACTCAGCTCCCGCTACAGGTTCCGCACCGACATCGTTTTGATCTCGCTCGCCCCTCTCGCCCGTTCCCGTCCTCATTTCAGGCTGCTCCCGCTCATGCCCACGCTCACATGCCTGAGCACGGCCGCGCTGACGACTGCAATCACAACCGTGTTCACGACAGCGCTCACAACCCCGCTGTAGATTGTAATCACGACCACGTTCACGACCGCGATCACCACCGTCGTCACGACCGCAATCACGATCGCAACCACGACTGCAATCACAATCGCCATCACGATCACAATCATGATGGCGATCGCGATCATAATCGCGCGCACGACCGCGATCGCACCGGAATCATGGTCACAATCACAATCACCTCCACAATCATGGCTGTGCCCACGACTGCGATCACAATCACGATCACAATCACGATCACGATCACAATCACGATCACAGTCACAATCACGGCCGCAATCGCGATCACAATCACGTCTGCGATCACGACCGCAATCACGATCACAATCACGATCACGATCACAATCACGACCACAATCACTATCACGATCACGATCACAATCACGACTGCAATCACGATCACAATCACGTCTGCGATCACGACCGCCATCACGATCACAATCACGATCACAATCACGATCACAATCACGATCACAATCACGATCACGTCACGATCACAATCACGATCACAATCACGATCACGATCACAATCACGATCACGTCACAATCACGGCCGCAATCACGATCACAATCACGTCTGCGATCGACAGATCACGATCACAATCACGACCACAATCACTATCACGATCACGATCACAATCACGACTGCAATCACGATCACAATCACGTCTGCGATCACGACCGCCATCACGATCACAATCACGATCACAATCACGATCACAATCACGATCACAATCACGATCACAATCACGATCACAATCACGATCACAATCACGATCACGATCACAATCACGATCACGATCACAATCACGGCCGCAATCACGATCACAATCACGTCTGCGATCACGACAGCCATCACGATCACAATCACGATCGAGATCACAATCGCGCGCACGACCGCAATCACGATCACAATCACCACCACAATCATGACTAAGCCCATGATTGTGTTCACGACCGCTCTTACAACCGCAATCACGACCGCTATTCTCTCTCCGTTGGTACCTCTTGTTTCGAAATGCGTTCCAAATCTTTACGTTTAGCCTATTCCATCTACCATTCCCGGCCGCGCTCTTCCGGTCCCTTTACTGTTCTGCCTTTGATATTTTCCGTTACCTCTCTCGCGACGTTGCCAACACTGCTCCCGCCCCACGCCCCTCTCCGCTCTTCAACCAGGCAAACTACTAGTAGGAACTCGACTTCATCGATTGTTTGCCCTATTTAGTCAATGCGATTTATTCAGTAGCTCCGTGTACTGGCGGAACAGAGTTACGAGAAGTTCCTCTGCGGTTGTTGGAGTACTGGTTCATTTCGCGCTGGAGTTGGGAAGTGGGGCCGAAACCGATTTATACTTGCTTGTCAGAGTATCTGAGGAAGGGGATACCAGACAATGGGGACAGAATATCGGAATATGGCCATTCACTTTCAGCCATGGATGCTTTTGAATATATGCGTATTATCGCAGTGTGTTTGCTGTTAGTTTGGAATAAGATTTCTTTCAGTTTGAATGCGAACTAGTGATTCATCTATTCTTGGAAGTCAAAAAACTATTTGACCTTATTAAATAAATATGAGCGTTAACGAGATTTGTTGCCAATGACGATTAACCAAATGACAAGGTACAGAGGTTCCTAACATGAAGCAAATATGTTTCATTACAAGTGAGTTTGAAGTCTATATTTCACTGACTTTCATTGTGTGTAGAAATTGAATGAAAATTATGCGACCTCCGGTCGTGTGAGATATGTCCAATGTTTCGTTAGTTACCAATAACTAAAAAAACACCTACAAATTTTCGTATTTAGGTGGAAAACGCAAATATTTGATTTTGTTATTCAGTTATTGATTTTGTTATTCTCATTCTTCGATAACAAATTCTCATAATCACAGCGCCGCTGCTTATTACTCAGCTGAAGTTTCGCGACAGCAACACTTCAGGAAAGGGGCAACCCGCCGTTAAATATTTTCTATCCAGATGTTGCGTTATGGAATATCAACGGTTTTGATACTATTGGTTTGTAAATAACTGTTATATTGTTTTATTTTATTGCAGTATTAGCGAAGACTTTTTTGTTAAAATATTTATTTTAGTGCAGTGTTACAAGATAATATTTAATTAATTTTCCTTCAGCAGTGTTGTGTTACTTTTTGGCAAATCATTTCCTGTCGTCTTCTTCAAGAGCAATTTTGCTGCTGCTGCTGACCCCTAGAACGCATTAGATTTTTTACAAGGTAAATTTCTGCGTATATTGTTGCATCAAAAGAACATTTGTTCCCTTCCAGAATGAGTTTTGAGCCACATATTAATAGAGCATGCTAATAGCTACAATAGAACATTTTCCAACTTAGCTGTTCCTTTCTACAAAGCATCGTCGAAAAGCTTGGTTGTTTTCTTCAATATTTTGTTTATGATACGTATATACTTGTTTCGTAGATTTGTTTCAGTTCAGCTTTCAAAGTTTCAATTGAAGTCTTGTACTATTCGGGAGAACATGTCATGTGAAAACACTAATCTCTTTTGTAAAATTTATTACTATAGTTGTAGACCTACAACAGCGCATACTTTCTTGTATTATATACACTGGTTACACAATACTACCACAAAATCTGCACTTTTTCTTGTTCAGAGATCAAATCTTCTGCCAGTCCTGACGGCAGTGAATATTTTTCACCAACTTGTAGATGACTATCCACTACCGACGTTTCGATTACTTCCACCAAGCAATTTTACGCGGCTGCTGGAGTAATAGCTTAAACGACTTGTACCAAACTGTGCTGAATTCTTCCACCCTTATTCTTCCCTTCTATTATTAAGTCTGAGAGATGGACCAATTATCATCCTCAAATTGACCATACCAAGGGTATGATCTTAATTATGTACTAACTATAAAAACGATACTCAATTAAAGCAATTTTATGTTTTATTTGCGAATATCGTCGGAAGAGATTTAAAATCCAAAACATTTTCCATAGAATAATAGAAAATACCATGCACCTGACTTCGAATTGGGAAGAAAACTATTAATGTAAAGAACTCCCAAAATTTAAACTTTTTCTTCCAAATATGAAAGTACGCAACAAAAATAATATCGATCGAGTAATTTTGGTAAACATTATTGAAGGGATTTACACAAATGTTTTCTGTTAATACATCTGCACTTTCTCTTGCAGCATTAGGTAACTTAGTCTTTGAAGGAGAAAGATGCGGGAATATAAAAGTTAACATCATTTTAGAAAACGGTACAATTCTCGTAAATTAGAATTTTATATATATTATTGCACTAAGTGTAATTGGAGAGGAAGAACAACCCTTGAGACTGAATTGATTAGCAAAGTAATAATTACCATGATAATAATGAAACAGTAACGGAAGGCTGACATATAACCTAACACTTTTCTGAAGTACGTAAACATTTGAACTCGCATCTTGCATGTTATTAATGCAATAAATTTCACGTACACCCAATTATATAAAATTATTACATTGAATCATGTTTCTAAGTAATCACACCTGCTTAGTGTAACAGGTTGCTATGCGACAGCACAAATTTCCGTCGAAAGACAAAGATGCTAGTTGGGGGAGTCACGAAATGGCCAGCGCCCTGACTGTAGAGTCAACCCGGTCGCTCTCTCCCTTACATTTTGATAAACAAACTCGTCGTAAACTTCGAGAATTTTGCCGCACCATACGCAGGTGGCCATCTCACAAAATTTGTGGATTCACTCACCAAGTAATTCGAACAGAGCAATCAAATTTTGGGCTAATTCAACATACAATTTTTCCCGACAAGGCCGTGCAACCGCCTGAGAAGCAGACGGTGACTAGAATTCGGAGAGGAAAGTCATTGACCAGATTGCGGAAGAAGCAACAAATTAACATTGACAACATTGCGCCTAAAGATCATACGTTTGTGCGCAATCGAATCTGGTTCTGCGTAAAAGTGAGCAATGCAAAACATTGCGCCGCTCAGAAGAATGCCTGAACCTCCCGTGACTTCGCCCATCTCAGAGCACGTGCTGTGATGTGATCTCGACGGACCGTCGCCGCGACTATCAACCCGGGTCGCTCAGCTGCTCCTGCGGCCCCCCCTTGGCTTTCGCCTCAGATGTGGTCGAGGGCATTCACCCCTCACCGTCTCGCTCAGCACCAGCCGCCTGCCAACGCCGCAATTCGGGAGGATCCATCCCCACGCTTCCACTGAGCTCAATATCCGAGGACTAGCTAAGGACCAAAAAATACTAACTGATTAGAAAATTGACAATCAGTCAAACTGATTATTTTTACGTTCTTGGACACAGCAGGATATATCCCACCACGTGTAAGTTCTTTGCACAGTAATCGAACAACTAATCCGACAGGCGCCCAGAAATCCAATTGCCCCTAGACGCGTCCACGCTACTGCGCGGTTCGTGACGCCGGAAGGGAAGGGGGTAAGCGCGAGTATGCGCGCACAGGTAACTTTGCAAACCGACATGCTCGTCTGGGCGATTGATTGATTGATTAGTGATTCCGGGTGGGTCAACTGCTGTCATTAGTCCCGTAAGTGTAGCACATGCTTTTATCGTGGAAGGTGGCGGTGGTCTTCCCCCGCTCAATGGCTAGATCCATTGCCAACATACCAATCAGATTGATTGATTGATTGATTTTTTCGTGTTTTCGGGCGCGTCAACTGCTTCGGTCATTAGTCCCGTTAGTGTAGTGCATGCTTTTCTCTGGAGATGGTGATCTTCCCCCGCTGAATGGCGAGATCCGGCGCCGACCTACCGTCGGCTAGTGGGGTTTCCCCCTAACCAGGACTCTCCCACCAACGGGGCACCGCCCCAGTCGGGACAAGCTCTAATCTCCCGACCGGTCTCCCGGAATATGTGGTAGTGTAGTGCATGTTAGTGTAAGTGTGTGTGCAAGGGGAGAGGATAGGACAGGGAAGAGGAAGGACAGATCGCGAGCGGTCCGTGGTCCGTTTGTTAGGGTACTGCTCCGGCATTCGCCTGGTGTTGATCGGAGAAACCACGGAAAACTACCGATAAGAGCAGCCGGACGCTAGAATTCTCCTCCAGACAGCAGCTGAATTCGACCTAGCTGAAAAGCTAGTGTCGAAAATCCTGCCGCCGTGGTGAGTGTAACCTAGGACCTTCCGGTTAGAGGCGCTGCAGTGACATCAGTTGATGCACTGAGCTACCGCTATCGGTATACCAGTCAGCGTGTGGGGTTTTGCCCTACCAGGTATCTTTCACTAGCGAGGCACCGTCCCAGCAGGAGAAGCTCTAAGCTCCCGACTGGTCTCTAGACACGGGTGGTAGTGTAATGCATGTGTGTGTGAGTGAGGGGTGAGGATAGGACTAAGAGGAAAGGCAGATCGCGAGTGGTCCATGACCCTATAATGGGGCACATAGCTATCTACCTAGTGTCGAAAATCCTACCACCAACGGTATTCGAAATCTAGGACCTCCCGGTTGGCCGAGGAGAAAGGTGTGCAATTTGTTGACCCGCGCCACTTACGAGCGTTGCCGTAACGGCTCCTCAGGGTGGATCCAATCGTCACCAACAAATTGGCGTCGAATCTAGCAACCCTTGGCATATAGGAGGGTTATATCAGAAAGGAAAATATTACCTTTGAACCTCTACTTCTAGTTCTCAATGATAGGCTGACGAATGTGACAGAACAAAGTGACGGGTCTCCCACAATAGTAACTAAAACAAGATTTGAAAGACACAGAGGACAGAGACTTCCAAAATCAAAGTCAATTAATTAACAAACCAAAATCAATCCCCATTAATTGTACGCGATCAGTACAGGATTGTTTCATTTAGCAGTTGAAAATGTTAAGTAAATTCATATTACCCTTTCAGTATTAAATATATTACGAATAAATGAAAACAAGGTATTTACGTTCAAACGAAAATATGCCGAAAATTGCATAACCATATTCGGCAAAATGATACGCAAAAATTTTTCAGACAGTTTAGCTCTCAATCTCATTGTTTAAAATGTTTTACCGTCTGAAAGAAATCCTAGTTTCGTCGTAGAGGAAGCTACGTGAAATGAAGGAAAGTGGAGGGTGGCGGGGAGGAGGTCGAAGCGGGGTCTGGGCGGAGCGGGTGCCGAAGGGGGCGGGGGGTGGCTGGCGCGCGTTGCGTATTGAGCTGCGGGGGGAGAGGGGGGCGCTCGGTGGCAGGGAGGAAGCGGGGACGAGAGCGGGCGGGAAGAGGGGTAATCGATGCGCAGATTGTTTGCATGATGTTGCGGCGGCGCCGAGCGGCCTCTGTCGCTCGCCACTCCATCCCCTCGCTCTGTCTCTGTCTCCCTCTCTCTCTCTCTCTCTCTCTCTCTCTCTCTCTCTCTCACGCTGTGCGAGTCTCTCTTCGCGTCCGACAGGCTAATCTCACCCCGCAGGGTGACAACCGAACAGGCAGTTGCGGGTCGGGACGGAGTGGGGCGGAGAGGTGTGGAGCAGGGCGGAGAGGTGCGGAGCGGGTTGGGAGGTGCGGAGTACGGGAGGAGAACTGTGGAGCGAGGCGGAGAGGCGTGGAGCGGAGCGGAGAGGAGCGGGACGGGACGGAGCAGGGAGCAAGAGGGTAAATGGGGCAGAGGAAGGTGAGCAGAAAGGGTAGAGCGGAAAGGTTAGAGAGGAAAGGTTAGAGAGGAAAGATTAGAGAGGAAAGGTTAGAGAGGAAAGGTTAGAGAGCAAAGTTTAGAGAGGAAAGGTTAGAGAGGAAAGGTTAGAGCAGAACGGTTAGAACGAAAAAATTAGAATGGAAAGGTTAGAGCGGAAATGATAGAGCGAAAAGGATAGATCGGAAATATTAGAGCGGAAAGGATAGAGCGAAAATGATAGAGCGGTAAGGGTAGAGTGGAAAGGCTAGGAGGAATGGAAGAGCGAGAAGGGTAGAGCGAGAAGGGTAGAGCGAGAAGGGTAGAGCGAGAAGGGTAGAACGGGAAGGGTAGAGCAGGAAGGGTAGAGCGGGAAGGGTAAAGCGGGAAGGGTAGAGCGGGAAGGGTAGAGCGGGAAGATAGAGAGGGAAGATAGAGAGGGAAGATAGAGCGAGAAGGGTCATGGCGGGGCTGGTCAAATTCAAAATAATGCGAAAACTACTAATATTTTTAAGACATGACATCAATTAAAGGCCTAAGTGCGAAGAACAAATTTCATTTGAAGAAAACATCTAACTTAAAAAATGGACAAGGTGTACAATAATGTACATAGTGTTTAAACTTACTGCAATTTTCGAAAAGTCAGTGTAAACTGTGGAAACGAGAGGGTTGTATTCCTCTCCCGTTGACATCCGGTGCCGAACTATTTTATCGGTTTGCCGTTACCCCCTTCCAGATACTCATCCTCCCCCGAGGGGAATCATCACACCCAGAACATCTCTAAGTTCCCAACATGTGCCTTAGTGTAGTTCGTGTACAAGTAATATTGTGTATAAGAGAGGAGACACGGATGAGGTAGGAAAAATCGCGGATGATCCTTGGCCCTTTCGGTAGGGTACTGCTCTGGCATTCGTCTGGTACAGATTGGAGAAACAACGGAAAACTGCCGATCAGAGCAACCGGCCGCTAGCGTTAACCGCCAGACATCGACTGAATTGGACCCAGCAGTGAAGGTAGTGTCAAAAACTGTTCCATCGTCGGGACTCGAAACCTAGGATCAAAATCCGATCACGGGCACTGCAGTGGTAACAGTTGTTGCCGTGAGCCCGCTCTCCCGGTAAATCACAATGACATTTCCCTATTTCTCTCAAAATGGATTTCAAATTTTTCCTCTTTTAAATCTGCAGGGAGGGGGGAGGTGAGAGCGACCGGACGAACCAAATGATGACGCTGTGAGCCACGAGGGAAACAATACGTGGCACTCGACCACGAGACGCGTAATTCGTAATGAAGTGATGCGCAGCCGCTCTGCTGCAAGCCACTGCATTGATACTAAATTCATTAATCTCGCTTGCACAAATAAACACGCAAAAATGGGCACGCGTTCTACCGACGGTCAATCGCGGGGTTATCTGCGAATAGGTAGTATTAAGCAGAGGATCCGTATCTTTGATCTTCAGTCTTTTTTTTTCTTTTTTGTTATTTAAGGTCGAATCAATATCTAGGTCATTAGCGACCACTATTGGTGTTAACGGTATGGTAACTATTAAGATGAAACGATATGGGGATGATAATGGGTGAAAGGGCGAACATAAATATAACCATGCCCGAGGTGGGACTCGAACCCACAATCCTTCAGTCCGAGACCACTTCGACAGTGCTGCCTCAGCGATCTCGACCACCGGATCGGCTTCAGTCATTTTGTTTTACTACTATTTGTCAAGGTAAAAGTGATGGATTTTGTAAAATCTTTTCCAGTTTCTATAAATTAATTTCTACATCCTGGCGTACTACTTACGCAGTACAGAGAAAGTATTGCAATGCTGCG
This sequence comes from Teleogryllus occipitalis, assembly GCA_011170035.1. NCBI lineage: Eukaryota > Metazoa > Arthropoda > Insecta > Orthoptera > Gryllidae > Teleogryllus > Teleogryllus occipitalis. The sequence continues at coordinate 55,190 of BLKR01005967.1, read as the reverse complement.
CAGAAACGGCGATTTTTTCACAGAAAAATTCTTATTACCAGGCTTTGATAGCGAAAAAATGGATAAATCCTGTTCTTACATGTAGTAAATTACTTCTTCTAATTATGGTTTTGTAAGGATCCATGTTTTGTAGGTCCTTCACACCGAAAAATCTATGGACAGCAAACGGCAAAGCTCTCCGTCCTTCTGTCCGGCTGTGTCAACGACAGCGCCTAAACCGTTCAGCGAATTTTCTCCAAACTGGTATTCCACAATCGATCCTAACGACCTCAAGACTATGAGTTGAAACGAATATTTTGATTTTGGAGGGTACTTTACCACAACTTAAGCCACAACATTTCCAAATTTTCTTAAAAAATTGCTTCAATTTCATTTTTTATTATTTTTTTTATTTCGTCCGGGAATAAGGTACATAACCCTTCTACGAATGGCGTAGGTGACATTGTCGTTGAAATCCTTAATTTTTGAAAATTGCAAAAGTTTAAACTCAACCTCGGCGTCATCTTGAAAATATGGAGAGGCTTCTTTTCGCTCCTTGAAAATATGAATTGTTTTTGCGCAAGTTTACTTGAAATAGACAATTTGAAAACAATGCTTTTCTCAAAAAATTTTCAAAATTTTTTCTTTAATATTTTCCTCATATGCATCAAAGGACGGTATAAAATATGGCGCTAGTCTCATTTCCGCCGAACTCTCTAAATTTTTGAAAATTGCAAAAGTGCCGTATTGATGCTAAATTTTTGTTAAATTAAGTGTTCAAAATTCAAATAAAAAGACGGAAGTAAATGCAAATTATTAAAAAAAATCATTTTAACAAAAACCGCTCCAATTTTTTTACTTTTACCCCCACGGATAGAACAATGAACGCTTAAAAGAATAATGCAGGTCTTGTTGTCATTGAACACATTGAATTTTCGAATATTGGAAAAGTTAGAAATAATGCGAGAAAGTGTGTCATATTCATTGTAGCACCACTAAAGATAACGACTTTTATTTAAACGCTTACTGGCTAATAATCGAGAGTGAAATTAACTTTCGGAAGAACGTTTTCAGTGACCGTTGTAAAGACATTTATCAAGTTAAAAGCGAAGGAACACAGACTCGACGTCCTAATACAGGCGCCAGGCAAGACGTGGCAACGCCATGAGGTCGCTTGGTAGGAGCTGCATCGGGAGGCGGTGGGTGAGGCGAAGGCGTTGACGGACGCCGCTAAATATAAGCCCAGCGCCGGCCATCGCGTCCACGTGGCATCCACTGCATCGCCTGCTGCACCTCCTAGGTCTCCTCTCCCGCACGAAAAGAGTCCCTAAAGGGCTGCGAGTGAACGTGGAGCACGTCCCGTTGTAGTTCTACGTGTAATTGTGAGGACGAGGTGTTTTATACTAATTGCTAAGGGTAGCAGAGGGAAGAAGCTTTTACGTCCTTCACTTTCCCTGGCAAATAATCAGAGGGCCTTCTCTTTGCCTCCTGTGTGGATGGTAAAAGAGGTGGTGAGGAGTGATTGATGATGGAGGATGAATGATTATGAATCAAAACAGGGTGTGGATGGGATTCGTGGGGTATGATAGGCCAACCAAGCAATACCTCGTGGTGTAAACCCTTTCGGAGATTTGAACTTCTAGGCCATCATTCCGCAAGCTTTGAGGGTGCTTAAAAAATAACGTGGAAAACTCTCAACGAGGATAACATTAGAAAATGGCTCCTAGAGTTTTATTTATTAACACTAGCATTACCAACCATTCTTTGTTTTGTTTTTTGTAAGTTACAGGTTTTTTAGGAAGATGAAAATCAGTGATATTGTTTATGATTTGCACTCTCTTCAAAACATCATGCAATATTTTGAAAGTGTTTGTTAGAAGTTGAGTAATTACATTGTCTTTGGCTGTGAGTAAAAAAATCGGGAATATTCCATCGAAAACGGAGTATTCAGAATATTTTTTTGAAATATTTGTAGTCTTCGAATAACGTATTTTAATATATTGCTATTAAGATACATCGGCCTTTATTTGATATAAAAACGTAATAGGTTTTGAACAAAATTTGTTGTGATGAAAAGCATTTTTCAGCACTAGAATTTAAGACGAAACACGCTATTGTTTAACTGTGTAAGCATGAGTAATAAACTGTGTAAGCATTTATTAATTAGCACAATTGCCTAATACTTCAATTGAATCAAAAATCAAAATTGTAATTGTGAACTCCATAGCTCTCTCCCTCCCCTTGGTAGTGCACGGGATCATTCCTATCTTGGTATTGCCGAGGTTAATTCGTGAAAATGTACTCATGGTGTACTCACAGATGCACATTATATACTATACTACGAACGATGCGCAGAAAGCCGTTTGTGTTAATGGAAACTCTGAAATTGTAATAACGTTTTTATAAGAAAATAGGACGAACTCTGAGAAACGATAGTTAAAGATCAGGAAACGGAACATTTTTCAAACGACACAATCGACTAATCGATAATGCAACAAGTTGGAAAGTCTGAACTGGTACCGCTAAGTATTTTCAATAAAACACACCGATATTACTCTATGTTGGTAGTTGTTTTCTGTAAGAATGACAAAAAGTGTTGGAAAGAAGTTAAGAGTAAAAACGAGTAAAAATAAATTCGTTTATAAAATTAATCAGCGTCTCAAGTAAGATTTAATTACAATAGCATTCTACCTTGTAATTTACAGAAAATGTTGAATAAAAAATGGTAAAGTTTTCGGTATATAGTTATATACGAATCCAAAATTCGATAGATTGATTGTCTGGTCTCCCAATACGTGTGGTAATGCAGTGCACTTGAGCGTGTACGCGCGGACGGTATCCCATTCGCATCCGGGACAAGAACAATTTTCGACATCAACACTTCGTTACATTGAAAGAAAAATATTAATATTTAGAAAAAAAAGATAAATCGTTGCCCTCTCTGAACAGAATGCAACCCCAAAATAGAGCAGCACCGCAGGGATCACGCTCGGATAGGCAGGTAGGGCAGGGCAGCAATGAAGCCCAGCTAGTTTGCGCTGGCGAGGAGACCGCGATCAGGCGGGCGGGGTGGTCGTGGCGGGAGGCCGTGGCGGAGCAGTCGGTGGCGGGCCGGGGCGGTGCGGGGAGGGGCGAAGCGGGGAGGGACCGGGCGGGGCGGGCAGGGGCCGGGCGGGCGGGGCCGGGCGAGTGGGACCGGGCAGGGCGGAGCGAGCGGGACGGAGTGGGGGGTAGGAGCGGGGGATGGGCAGGGTGGGACGTGGCGGTGCGAGCGGAACGGGCGTGAGCGAGGCGGGCGGGGCGGGAGGGGCGGACGGGGGTGGTGCAGACGGGGGCGGGGCGGGCAGTGGCGGGGAGGGCGGTGGCGAGGCGGGGCGGGGTGGACGGTAGCGGGTGGGGCGGGCGGGACGAGCGGGGTGAGGCGGGGAGGGGCGGGCGGGTGGGCGTGCGGGGTTTCGGAGCGGGGGGGGCAGGGGAGGGGAGGGGAGGGGAGGGGTAGGGGAGGGGCGGGCGGACGCGGGGTGGGGCAGGCGGGGACGAGGCGGACGGGACGGGCGTGGCGGGCAGGCGGGCGCGAGTGGCGCGCGGAGCGGAGGAGGACAGAGGTAGAGGGGCAGCCACATCAAACGCGGTGGCGCGTCGCTATGATAACGTCCTGCGAGGCACGCAATTAATTCATGGATGCAAACTTGCAGCGGCTGCGGTCGCCGCGCGCCACCGCGCCCCGTCCACGCCCGCCCGCCCAGCACCCCTCAACGGGCGATCGCCCGATCGCCCAGTCGCCCGATCGCCCGCACTGCGCAGGCCACTCCGGTGCCGACCTGGGGTTAGCCACCGCTGGCTGTGGAACTCAACATGAGCATAACGTATGGTGGTGAACCGTACTAGGGAGATATTTTGCCCAGCGTAGCATACTATAGTGCGATTTTTTTAACCCTGTCTTTGGCAGGTATCAGCTGTTCACGGCTTCATCCAATCAGGAGCTTGTACGTCACTATGGTGACGTTCGATTGGATGAAACCGTCAATAGCTGATACCTGCCAGAGGCACGGTTAGAAAAATCGTGCTATACAATTGACTACAATTTCAATCTTCTGCGCATGCGCGGATACACAAAAGTGATGCGAAACGGGAATAGTTAGTAAGAAACATACTGAGCGAGAATGAAATTAAGACTTTCCTCAAAACAACAACAAAAAACAAGTTTGATGCATAACGTTAAATAGATATTAAAAGTTCGTAACTTCGTTTTCAGTCGACGCTCAGAAGCTCAATTTCCGAAAAAGAGCAGGAGGCTCTCTATGTGTTACAGTTTATTAGGAGACATTTTTAGAAGTGCGAGATAAAGTACAAAATGATAATGTATGTATTTCATAAACATTAAACGAATTAGTCTACAAATAAAATAGTAATCGTGTAGAAAATATCACTAAGTCTGGATTATGGTAGTATATATGAAACTCCTGTGAATAAAACAGTAATAAAAAAGCAACTACTGGGAGTATTAGTTGCAAACTACCAGCAAAGCGGTTGTAAAAAATAACATAAAAATATAGTATTTTGAATTCACAAGCAGTAATTAATTAATTAATACAATGTTTAATTTCAAGTACTTTTAACGAAGAAAATTGGGGGTTAACCTGAAATTAAGGAAACAAAAATAAAAAAATCACCATAATAAATGATTTCTGTTATAAATTAATAATAATAATAATAATAATAATAATAATAATAATAATAATAATAATAATAATAATAATGTTTCAGTGGGAAATAACGTAAGTATTTTAATCTTTACGTCATTAAATCAATTTCTATTTCTGATAAACTTTTTATTTTCTGATATATTCTGAAGAAAAATACTGTAGCAGGTTTTTTACTTCTCAGTGATAAATTTTTTCCATGAATGAAAGATGTAAGCATCTATTAAAACACCACTAATCTCGCTAAAAATATTCAATTTTCCATAAAATATTGCGTTTATAATGTTAGTCAAATCAAATTAGAGATCCACAAGTCATAAATCAACAAACTCACGAGAACAGAGTAGTTGGCAGTGAAATTTATTAAGACTTGTGCAAACACAAAATACATTACTACGATATTTTAAAAACAAGTCAGTTGGACAAGGACATCCGCCGAAAATGTATCATATCCTCAAATATTAATCAGAAAAAGCACAAAAATGAAACAACCAGTGGGACTCATTATTGCCGAGGCCTGTAACATGCTGCAAACGAGATTGGTGCGCGTGTTTATTATTTGACAACCCTTTAACGCATAAAACTGCGACTGGGACGTTCAATATGTATTAGCGGTCCAGCGCGTGAAAGAGTAAACGCCCTCCGGTGGCGCCGTGCGATTCACTGGCCGTGGTTGCCGGCTGGGTCACAACGGCACAATGACGTTGACTACGAAAGTAGGACCGGGAGCGGTAGCTCAGTGCATCAACTGATGTCTACACTAACATGCACTACACTACCACATATTCCGGGAGATCGGTCGGGAGCTTAGAGCTTGTCCCGGTTGGGGCGGTGCCCCGCTGGTGGCAGAGTCCTGGTTAGGGGGAAACCCCACTAGCCGACGGTAGGTCGGCGCTGGATCTCGCTGGAAGATCACCGCTATCTCCCGCGAAAAAAACATGCACTACACTAACGGGACTAATGACCAAAGCAGTTGACGTGCCCGGAAACATGAAAAAATCAATCAACGAAAATAGGCGGCCCCTGTGTAATCACACAGGAGATTTTTAAACTTGTGTAAATTTCTTGACTTGAGCATTTCGCTAACTTATGTTAATTCTAAAAATTAATTTCACATACGGTTCTTTAATAAATAATGAACTAATAATCGTTCCTTTGCTAATCGATTATACGTGATGTCAAATGTTATGGAAATGGCAACGGGTACCTTATTAAACACATACGCAGTTGTACAATTCTATTTGTGTTGAAACGTTGAGTTCCAGAACTACCCATTAACGTATTTTGTATGTCATATTATTCCACACATCCAAGAAGGGTCCAGATAATCCGATCTGTGTCTAATTTTCCTTTCCTTCGATTTCCTATTTACGTTCCAAAAGATAATTTCTGAAATCATCAAATTGAAATGGAACAGTCTTTATGTGAACAAACAAATTATGAAGCAAATGAAACTCGGATCCAGATAGAGATTTTGATCTAGAATAGAGCTTTGTCAAGTAGACCCTAATAAAAGCCATAAGAGAAGATTTTAATATTTTCAAATCACAGAAGAAACTATGGCTACAACAACCAATAACAAGATATCACAACTCACCTTGCATCCTTGATAAAAATTGGGATTTGACCATCCTCGAGCTGAACATCAACAGAGTCCGCACTGATTATAAAAGATGCCCTGTATAAGTGAGGGAATTTTCTTTATAATGTTACTCTGATGTACAGAAACAAACTGTCATTATATTCGTAGCAAATTGAATCAAAGTAGAATATTTGGGCTTACTATGGAGACTTTAGTGGTTTACTTACTTTGTGAGATAGTACAATAAATATATATGCTCTCGCTATCACCCTTATCCTTGATAAATAAACGTCCTCGACGGGAAAAAAGCACATTTTTATATCATAAAGTAGATTATCGTATAACTATGTAAGAAACGTATTAATGAATCTGCGATTCGCATGCTATGCTAGAAATTATATTTAATATTGATCCTCAATATCTAAGCCTTTTCGGCTTTCCACGGGTAAAGGGTTTCAATATATAGATGATGATGATGATATTTGAATGATGGAGCAATGGTGGAAAGTGGCGCAGGGCAAACCCTAAGAAAACCTATTGAGAACCCATTTTGTCCACCGCAAATTCCACATGAAATGGCCGTGATTTCAACCCCTGTACTCAAAGGTAGTTTTTCTATATTGTTGAACATACGCTAAACAAATTTTGTCATCGTCATATTTTACGCAATTAGCATAATTGAATTCGCTACTACCTGATCCCCGCCAGGTGCTGTTTGAACCTCCGCCTATTTGAAAGCCTGTCCCGCCACGAGTGAGTGGAGCCGTGTTGCACCTGTATATTGCCTGCAGAGCAGCGCAGCGCGTCAGGATATTTATTATATTTTGACCTGTCATATGAATATCGACTATTTGCGATCGGGCCCTGGGGACGGCATTATGCAAATGAAGTGGCGCGCGTATCACTGGCCGGCATAGAGGCCGGGGCGGTGGTGAGGGGGTGGCGAAGCGGGAGGATCGACATTTTCGGCAGGGAGGGGTGACGGAACCTCATGTGATAGCGAATGGAGTTACCGGGAGAGGCGGTTCAGGGTATCAACTGATGGGTCGGTAGTTTTCCGTGGTTTTTCCGATCAATACCAGGCGAGTGCCGCAGCAGTACCCTAACAAATTGGCCATGGACCGTGCGCGATCTTTCCTTCCCGGTCTTTGTTCTATTCTCATTGTTCCTTATACTAACATGCACTACACTACTACCACACATGCCGGGAGACCGGTGGGGAGCTTAAAGCTTGTCCCAGCTGGAGAGATGCCCGCTGCTGGCAGATTCCTGGTTGGGAAAAAACTCGCTAGCCGACGGTAGGTCGGCGTGGGATCTCACCATCCAGCGAGGGATGATAACAGCCACCTCTCATGGAAACATGCACTAAAATTACGGGATTAATTACCTTCGCAGTTAACGCGTCCGAAATCACTAGAGTGAGAATTTGCAAACCGAGAGGTCGAACGGTAGCAAATTTCCGACTCGAGCTAAGTATCTGGGGTGAAGTTCGTCAGTATCTGGATGAGATTTCTAAGAGACAGCTTTTCCGATCGGTGCTGCTTCTCAAGTAGTGAAATGTGTGATGCGTCTATCAGGATTGAGATAATGAGGTTTGATGGTACAAATAGTGGATATCGCCTTGAAAGCGATGACAATCGTACGGGAGGGATCGATGCAAATCAGTTCGAATCACAAGAATCACATTCGAATCGACGATCAAGATTGTGTGGTTTCAGTGTCCCGTGTGAAGTGTATGGCAGCTAAATAAGAGACGATTTATAAAACTTACAGGTTAGGAATCAAGACAATGGACGAATTGCATGGTTTATGAGAAGAGATTACGTGAGTTAAGAGTATGTTTTTACAATATGTGAGAGCTCCTAGAAATAATATTGGAAAAGGTAGACTGAAACAGAATAAGTACAGTGGAGTGGAATTGGAAGAATGGGCCGAAAAAAACTTAAGAAGATTGGACATTTACAGAGAAAATGATACAGAAAGAAAATTCGATGATGGGTTGTTGGGAGGGAGGAGGAATATCTCACTATCGGTCTGAGAAGGATACATTTTAATGAGAACTGAATGAAAAGAGATGTATGTAGATGGATTATGCATAAATATTCCGAATGTGGGAACTGCGGTACTAGAAGAAATAAATGTGGTTGTGTATTTGGGAAAGAAGCACATAAGACGAAGCGTGTGCGTTACGAACTTCAAGCGCAAACGGCTTTACAGTATTTCTTGACTTATGTGAACAAATCTACAAAATCTTTCACATGATAGAATGGAATTTACAAAATTATGAAAGAGAATGCAGCCGGTCCCTGTGACGCAGATAGTTGCGGCAGCCATCGTCTGCGCTGAGGATACTGCAGGTACGAATCCTGCGTAGGCATGGACGTACTTGTGCCTGACCCATCACCCCTCATATCACCTCATAGTTCATAATTCAAGGCTAACAACCTTGTATAAGCAATGGATACAGCCGAAAAGGCTGTTCCTCATAGGGAGAGAAAACACGTTAATCTCTCCGGGATAAATATGACTGGGCCTCGGAGAATAGCGTGTAGCGTGGTCTATGTTGCAAATATTCGCATATCAAAATACAATAAAATAAAAAATGCGAAACAATAATAAACAAAAAAGTATCGAGAACGCAGCAGCTAGATGGCGCTATAGGGTAGGCGAAATGTCTGTTAAGTGCTCTGAATTGTGTACGAACACAAGGGTGCAGAAATGATGAAAATAACACAAGTATATACTATAAGTTGTACAAATACACAAGTTTCATTCTTCATCCTTTATAAACTTTACATGCTGGCTTATGTTTGAGCTAGCTGTGTGATTTTACATTGTAATAATGCAATCGATTCTATGGCTTATGTACTATGTCTGCACGAGTTCTATCATATGTGACCACATCTGCCCGGATCGACGGACACGCTACTGAACTAAAACGTGAAAAAGCGTAAATGTCGCTCAGAATGGGTTACACATGGCGTGACTAACGCACCATATGCACGTGACTCATGCGTGATCAAGTAATTGCTTCTTTTCTATACACGATACTAATCTAAGCTGCGCAGCAATGAGATGTACATTATTAGTAATTCTTGTTTACGTTTAATGCGTGTGTAGGTTGTTTCAGCAGACGATCCCCTACTGTGCCCCAAGCACTTCACAGCGACTGCACGTCAGATAGAATGTCACGAAGCTATTTCGCTTGCAAAGATGTAACGATAATAGTAAAACATGTTTCCATTAAATGATATTACATGTTCTTTAATGACGGTACATCAGTCCCGTTATATTTTTGAAACGTCAGTACTCGCGGGAGACTATTGAGCCTGCACATTGAAAAATAGTGGGACTGAACCAGCACATACTTTCTCGCCCGTATTTGAAGCAAAATTATACAAAATGTACTCAAGTTTTCGAAAAATTGTGTATGACCATATTTCGAAAGTTATCTTTAAAGAACAGATCTCATTCAAGGAAAATCACTATTTATTTCGGTTGTAGAAAACACCGAAAAAATGTGAACTTTTGCAATATTCAAAAAAATGCAGGGTTTTCAACGAACATGAGATTTGCACCATTGTTTTAAACGTCCTTCACACTATCCAATAACAAAATTTAATAAAAACTATAGAGCCATTATTTTGAAGTTTTGGAAAATGTCCCAGGGGTTTCATGAAAAGTACCTCCCAAAATTAAAATTTCGGTTTCAAATTCAAGGGCCCGCGACATCAGCCAGATCGGTTGCGGAACATCAATATTGGAGAAAATCGGCTGAACAGTTTAGTTGCAAGCGTTGTTCACGGACTGCCCGACGGACTGCCCGATAGACTGCCCAATAGACTGCCCGATAGACTGCCCGATAGACTGCCCGATAGACTGCCCGATAGACTGCCCGATAGACTGCCCGATAGACTGCCCGATAGACTGCCCGATAGACTGCCCGATAGACTGCCCGATAGACTGCCCGATAGACTAGACTGCCCGATAGACTGCCCGATAGACTGCCCGATAGACTGCCCGATAGACTGCCCGATAGACTGCCCGATAGACTGCCCGATAGACTGCCCGATAGACTGCCCGATAGACTGCCCGATAGACTGCCCGATAGACTGCCCGATAGACTGCCCGATAGACTGCCCGATAGACTGCCCGATAGACTGCCCGATAGACTGCCCGATAGTCTGCCCGATAGACTGCCCGATAGACTGCCCGATAGACTGCCCGATAGACTGCCCGATAGACTGCTCGATAGACTGCTCGATAGACTGCTCGATAGACTGCCCGATAGACTGCCCGATAGACTGCCCGATTTGCCCCTTTGGTGGGAGAGTCCTGGTTATGGGGAAACCCCACTAGACGACGGTAGGTCGGCGCCGGATCTCGCCATCCAGCGGGGGAAGATCACCGCCATCTCCCGAGAAAAAACATGCACTACACTAACGGGACTAATGACCAAAGATGTTGACGCGCCCGGAAACACGAAAGAATCAATCAATCAACGAAGTGGCGACGGAGGAGGCAGAGTGCAGGATGGACCGATGCGCGCCAGTGGCGGTATAATCGACTGACTCCTTGATGGATGCCGCAGATTCGAGTATCGATTACAACTCGATGACGTTCAGGGCTCTCGATTATGCAGCCTGGTAGATGTGCACTGCGTACGCTGGACGACATTTGCAGAAACCGACGATTCAAATACTTTTTGCATATGATTCTGTTTATGCCCTTAACATGCTCTAGCTTGTTAATCGACATGTTTGAAAAACGCATGTAGGTAGCAAAGGCACAGAGGAAGTGGAGGAAAGCGCATAAAATATTCGTGTACGTATATGTGTATCTAATGTGTACGTACGATCTGTATGTACTTCCAAATGTTATATAAAACGAATTGTTAGAAAAGTTCCACAAATATCTTCACGAAGTTGACCTTAATTTAATTTTACGTTCTATGGATGATACAACAAAAATATTATAAATGTTCAATAGGTGAAAAGAGAGAGAATTCTAATATTTTGATGCGGAAGAATTCCATTTTAAGTTTTTCTATGAAATGATAGAAAATATCTCAGCCAAATTTAAAAATCAAGAAAATGTAAAACCGAAGTACATTTAACATCCTAGTCATCTACTGCATATATTCTTTATGCGAGTCGAGCCCTGAAAATATTACTTAAAAAATCTCACATCGATTCACTTAACACAATAATCAATTATATTTTCACTTTTATATAAAACCCAGAGTACTGAAAAAAAAGAGATTTTTTGGTCCGACAACACGTTTCGTAGAACCCTGATACAGGAAAAGTTGACTTTTCTTGCTCCTATTCGTAGTATATAACTTTACGATCAGTAAAACTATCAAAATCCATATTTTGTGGTTCCTTGACTTTGAAAAAGATTATCTCAAAAGGTTTATCTATCCTTCTGTCTATCTGTTCGTCCGTATGTGAACAACACTAAAGCCTAAAAAATTCATATTTTCTTCATATTCTGGTTATTTGTCGATGGATATGACCGCATTCAAATTCGCTTATGGCGAATTTGAGACGAATCAATTAAATTTTGGGTGGTATTTATACGAAGCCCTTACGTCCTTTTCAAACTTACCCTACATTAATTTCTTTATAGTCATGCCCCAATGGAATGTAATAAATGTCGAAAAATTACAGGTCCGATTTGCAGTAAAAAATTAAATATCAAAAATTGTAATAGTTTAAAACATGTAGGATGCTTCCTACGAATCGCGTTTTTTTTAACCCATTAACGTAACATTAAAGCAATTGCCTTTATACGAGAGAAAGAAAACTTCACCTTTCATTGTGTGAAAAGGGATTGCTTACTTTCAAACATACCACTCCGTAGCAATATAAGATAATTTGATATGCATAGCATTCGCCCGGGGTTGTTGGAGGTGGTTCACACCAATCTGGAGAAGTTTCCGAACGGGAAACGAAATGTGATGTGAAAATATTGTATATGAACAAGAAAATTTGAAATGTCAATAAACTTTCAACAGTCACACTTGCGGAGGGACTTGCTAGTTGCTAGAGGGACTAGTCCAGTCACATGGTGTTCAAAAATCGGCAAATACCGGGAAGTTTTGGTGTAGTTTTGATATTTGGTTCCTATAGGTTTTTGGGGTCGCTGAACACGAGTATTAGGTTTGCCGACAAAACATTTGCTCGGAAATACGTTTTTTAACCAAAAAGTGTAAAAATCACGTTCTTTCAGTTTTTTCAAAATAACTCAAAATCCATTCATTTTTCGTAATAAATAGTCCTATATGAAATAAAAGAAGATAAAATTACTACATTTAATATCATTACTATTTTTCTCTCCAATTAACGGTTTAACTGTGAGAGCATCGCGAAATTAGGTGATATAAGCGAAATACATGAAAAAAGAGAATTATCCCACTTTATCTCAATATAACTTAAAATCGATCAATTTTTGTCAATATCAACGTCCTATGAAATGAAATAGGATACAATTGCCTACATTTTGTGTCTAAAACGTTTTCTTCTAGGTTCAATGGTGTCACCGTTAGTGTGTAAAATATGCGAGGATGTTAGAGTGAAAACGGCACTCCAATTAACCTCTCTCTCTCACTAACTCCTATACGTAATTTGCATCCAATGAAGTTGTATATAAATAAATACGGCGCCTTGTGAATCAGTTTACATTTTATTTGGAAAAATAAACGTAGGTAATTAATGAAGTGAAAATGAAAATTAATATTTTGAAATATTATATAGAGAGGGACAGACCTGCGTGAAAATCCAGTTTCTCGGTATCGAAGTCCCCAAAAAACATCAATTCTAATTTAATTACACATTCGAGAAAGCAATTGCCTTTATACGAGAGAAAGAAAACTTCACCTTTCATTGTGTGAAAAGCGGTTGCTTACTTTCAAACATACCACTTCGTAGCAATATGCGGTATCGTACGTGAAAAAAATATTGCAATGCTGTGGCAAAAAGAGATTTTTCGACAAAAAACTCCTATTGTCGGGCCTTGGTAATGAAAATGGATAAATCCTGTTTCTTTACGTCGCAATACACAGAAACTACGTTTTGTGGGTCATTGATAATTTGGCGAAAAATTGGCTGATGGCAATCGTGTGCCCGGCTGACTGTGTGCGGACTGAAGAGACGTTCAGACGATTTTCTTCAAAACTGATATTCCTCCACCGATCGAAAATTTCGTTTTTTGGGGATTCTTTGCATCATGTCTTCATAACATTTGCAAAACGTTGTCAACAATGGCCTCATTTTTTATTAAATGTTTTCTTGCGTAGAGTAAAAGCCGCTTAAAATGGTGCAGATCCGCATTTCCAAATTTTTGAAAATTCCTACAATTTAAACATTTTGGGCGTATTCCTACAACTACAATAATGAAGCTGGAGAGTTTTCCGAATGAAATCTTTTCTTCAAAGACAGCTCGTTAAATAAGGTTATGCACAATTTTTCGAAAATGGGTATTTTTTGGTTAATTTTGCGTTAAATATAGGATTTTTTAAAAATACTTTTTAAAATTATTATTGTAAAACTACTCCAATTTCCCTCGTATTTTTTTTACGGATTTTCTTTCTATTACAGTTGTACAAATATAAAAATGATATAGGTCCCATTTTCGGTGAACTCGGTTAATGGTGTTTTTGAAATTTGCCAAAAAATAACATTTCAAAACTACAACATTAATAATAGATGTTTTACTTAATGAACATTGTTCTTCAAAATTAGATCTTTAAATAAAGACAAATGCAAGTTTTGATGGAATGAGTGCTTCCGCATAATTTGTGCTCTTTAATGTGCAAGTTGCTTTCAACTATTAGTATTAATAAGTATCAGGCCGCAAGGCGACAATGGCAGACCTGCATCATGGTAGTTTGAAGTTTTTAGAACTTCTTATTGTTCTGCGATGTTTCGGTCTGTATGAAACCCAGTTTTGAATTGTATTTCTGTTGATGTATTAGCTTTAAAAGAATTAGTATTAACACATAATGTGTTACAATTGTAAACAATTGTAAACAAATTGGTTTTACAAGTGATAATTGAAATGTGTTAATATGGACAATAAGTTCGTCATTAAAATATAAAGACACTAAACTAAAAAAGAAAAACTATAAAAGAAAAACTATGAAAGAAAAACTAACATGTAAATTATTGTAATACACACAACATAGTCCAGAATTGTGCGTTTCAGTGGAACAACGGCCCTGCCCTTGCAGTTGCAACTACCGACTCACCACCAGCAGTTCACCTATTGCTCAAAACACCGTGAATTAGATATATTACGTGTTTTTACTGGATTTCCCGGATAATCAGAATTTTCCAGGATCTGAACAGAAGGCATCCCCAATTGGGTACGTCTTTCCGAAGATTCACTATAAATAGTGTTCTTTATCAGTAAATACGAAGATTTTTTTTCGGAAGGCGGTCTCAACACGATTTTGTGCTTGGCGTTTCCCCAGAACCTAACTCGTCTCCGCTTCAAACGCCTCTCTCGAGCTTGGCGGCAACGGCGGCACCCGCACGGTGGAACGGGCCCTAAAATATGAGGCTGCGTGGAACAATAAACGCGTCCGCGCCGCTCAAAGCGCCTTTGTTTGCGCGCGCCGGGCGCCGCGCGTCGGGAAATAAACGCCCGCGGACGCGATCGCTCCTCCACGCGTCGCGACGCCACACGGTGGCAGCCGCCGCTGCCTCGCGCCACACCTGCCGGAGGATGTGGCGACATCGCGGTGCCTTGAGTTGGAGGAGAGGGGCTCGAAGTTGTGCTGGAGCAGGGAGATCATGCTAGTAAGATTTGCTGGAAAAAACATGCTTAGCTCATTCCCAAACAAGCTTTTCATCTCTGAATGTTCTGATACAGATGGATGTTTCTCCTTCTAGGAGTTGTGAAGACAAAGCGGCCTCAACTGCCCGTCTGCACTGGGTGTGTCCAATATCAGGGATGGAGATTCTCCACACAGCTCAACACATGTCGGCGGATGTGGTGACGTGGAGCCTAGATTTGGCCTGCCTGTGCAGGCTGACTCCAAATGGTGCTGTAACAAGGAGCTTACAGCGATAACTAGTTCGCTCCCAAAGAAGTGCGTTAGGTTTTGATCTCGAATGCTCTGTTCCAACTGGCGGTTCCTTACTCTAGTTGTGAAGATAGCGGCTTAAACTGCTATCTGCGCCGGATGTGTCCCATACATGGGAGAACGAGATCGTCTGCATTTTTGATTGATTGATTGATTGATTCATGTTTCCGGGCGCGTCAACTGCTTTGGTCATTAGTCCCGTTAGTGTATTCAATGTTTTATTTCTGGGGAGATGGTGGTGATCTTCCCCCGCCAGATGGCGAGATCCGGCGCCGACCTACCGTCGGCTAGTGGGGTTTCCCCCTAACCAGGACTCTCCCACCAGCGGGGCACCGCCCCAGATGGGACAAGTTCTATGCTCCCGACCGGCCTCCCGGAATATGTGGTAGTGTAGAGCATGTTAGTGTAAGTGTGTGTGTTGTAAGGGGAGAGGATAGGACAAGGAAGAGGAAGGATAGATCGCGCTCGGTCCGTGTCCCGTTTGGTAGGGTACTGCTTCGGCATTCGCCTGGTGTTGATCGGAGTAACCACGGAAAACTACCAATCAGAGCAGCCGACCGCTAGAATTCTCCTCGAGAACGCGACTGAATTCGACCTATCTGAAAAGCTAGTGTCGAAAATCGTGCCGCCATCAGGATTCGAACCTAAGACCTCCCGGTCAGAGGCGCTGCAGTGACATCAGTTGATGCACTGAGCTACCGCTACCGGTGATCGTCTGCACATATCTATGGATGTGATGACGTCGTGCCTAGATTTGGCCGGCCTGTGTAGGATGGGTCGACACTGTGCTGTAGGAAGGAGCTGAGAGCGATCTATAGACAAGAAATAACTAGCTCGTACCCAAACAAGTGTGTTAGCTTTCCATCTTGGATGCTCTGATCCAACTGGCGGTTACTTCATTTAGGAGTTGTGAAGTAAAAGTGTTCTAAACCAAACACTGGATGAGACCAATATCAGGGTGATCGAGTTCGTCTGCAGAATTCGTCTGTAGCTAGGAGCTTAGGTTGCTCTGTAGACAAAAAATAGCTACCTCGTCTCGGGATGTTCTGATCAAAATGGCAGTTACTCCCTGTAAGATTTTCGAATATAAAGAGGCCTAAACTTCTCGCCTGCACTAGATTTCAGGGAGATTGAGATCGTCTGCACCGCTCAACATGTGCCAGTAGATGCAGTGATGTTGAGCCTGGGTTTAGCCTGTCAGTTTTTGTCAAAAGTTTCCTGTCACTGGGGGGATTGTAGTGATTTGTAAAGGACAGCGTAATACTTTACACCTCTGGATACTGATATCTGAATTTTCTCGAGTCGAATTTCAGATGACAAAGTAAACTGTTGACCCAAACTCGTTGGCCTCTGTCGGATATACTGATGTTAACTATTTTGAAGAAATAGGGAAGTTTTATTCTATAAATCACGATACTCCTTCGGATAATAGGGAAACGTGGGACAGGGAATTATACTGTAAGCGTAGACTACACAAAGCTGTGGTTGAAATTATTCGTCATATATTCACCAGTGTTCCAGATGATCCAGTTACACCTGGCTCCAGTATTTTAGGTAAACTGGGAGCTAAGAGCGACGTACTCATCATTTTGGAAACTTCAATATAGGCTGCATTCATTTCTGGCACAAATATTTCATGAAAACCTAACAGATAACGTAAGCAGGGGTTACTTTGTGACAGTTTTCGAGGTTTTCTTACTGACAATGGAACATTTGTGAATGGTATCTAAAACCAATTCCCGATTTTAATTGTTCTGTCCTTCCTCTACATTCTGACATCACGTCTGAATAGAAATCAATTACATCCGATGAGTTATTTGCAATAACAATTGTCACTATGTACTTTGTGACAGGGCTGCTTTTAGCTTAAAAGGACACGTAAAAAGTATATTGGCACACAGTTACCCCATGAAACATTTATTTAGCATTATATATATATATATATATATATATATATATATATATATATATAGTGGCAATGGTATTGATATAAGTGCATTTCAATGTTTTTTAAACAGTTTTATATTGAAGGATACAGTCATTCAACTTTCTCACAGTGTAGAATTCTCTTATGTTTTTTACTTTGGGGGATCTATTGTGAAGAGGATTTCCTCCTTTGAATACAAACTTTCGTCTTTCTGGACAGGCCGTCTTCAGTTCTTCTTTGTCTTCTCCATGACGCTGACCATGTATCCATCGCATTTCACGACAGTAAATTTCCCAGGGTAGAGCTGCCCCTGAAAGTTATTAGCTACAAATTCTTCAACTTTGAAACTATATTTCTTAGTGGCAAAGGTGGTGCTTGGGTCTGTGAATCCTGGAGGACTAGTTACATCTGATTGATCAGAGACTTCATAATTAAAGTTCAGACTTTCCTCAGAATTGTGGAGAGTAAAAGTTTCATTGCATTCACTCTCGTCATCCTCTTTCTCTCTGTCTGCAGATCTTTTGTGAGAATATTTTTGCTTCTTTTGTTTGATACTTAATGTCGCAGATCCAGCTTAAAGCGTTCGAGAAGGACGGGATGTCTCTTACGTCTGGAGTTTCCAATGTCAGATGTTCTGATACTCTTTCCTGGTGGGTCATCTACCTTCCTCCTCCTCTTCTCCTCTCGAGGTTTGGTCACCTCTGTTCTCTTGCTTTTGAAGCTCTTCCATAAAAGCATCTCCAATGTGGGAGCTGATGGAAGAATGGAGGCTATCTTCCATGATCGCAGATAGAAGCCGATGCAAGACCTCTTGCTTGTTTAGAGGCACTATCGCAGCCTTCCGAAAACCAGAATTTTTTACAGTACCTGACTCCAAGGCAATCGTTAATTTCTTCAGTAGTCTGGGGAATTAATCTTTTGGAATCGTATAGAACCTACTCCCTGAAAAAATATTTTTTCCAATCTCTGGGTACTTTCCTCCAAGAGCTCTTCAGGAGGACTTCATTGTTATTAATTATTATTGTTGTTATTGTTATTATTATTATTATTATTATTATTATTATTATTATTATTATTATTATTATTATTATTATTATTATTGCAGAAATTGAATCATTAACAATTTAATATTTTTCAACGTACGAGTATTTTTCCTTCATAGTCTCAATAACAAATCAATAAACATAAATTCTAACCTACATCGGCGGATCAATTGCTTCAACTATTCAGCTGTTCTAAAATCGTGTGCAGTGTTTAACGCACGAAGCTGCTGAATGGGTTGGCCTGCCTTCCGGCTACGCGGCGCAGAGCTGTCGGGGCATTCTTGCATCCTTAACACGCTTTCTGCTCCCACCCCCGACTCTATCGACTCCGCCTCCCCCCTCATTCTCGCCGCATCCACCCCCCTCGATGCCAACCTGCTCCACTCTTCCTCTCTCAACCTCTCCCCCGTTCGACCTTCGCCTCCGCCCCGCCCCGGCCCAACCCCGCAGCCGTTGGCCCCAGCGCTGCGCTTATTAAACACCTCTCGGCCGGACAATGGCGGCGGCGGCCGCGGAGGCCGCGCGCCCGGATTACACTCATTAGGTGGCATTAGGACGGGATAAGCGGGGCGGCCCCGCCCCCTCGCTGCCCCGCCGCTCAACCAGCGCCGCTCTGTCGCAGCCAACCCCCCGTGAGGACAACGCCACGCTATTTTCACTGTACGTTTGTTAGATCGATTGTTTTACGTGACGGTTTTTTAACGGCTTTTTACTTTCTCGCCCTTACGAAGGAACATTTTTGGCTTGTGCAGGTTTATGTAGTAGTATAGTAGTATGTATGTATTATGTAGTAGTAACGACTTCTGCAGGTTTATGTAGTAGTATAATAGTTCTGCAAGTTTTGTAGCACCACTAGTTACGAAGGTAAGAGATAGTTATGTAATCGTGCACCGGGAAACGGGGATTTTCGGCAGAAAAACTCTTATTGTATGTAACAAAAAGGTGGTTAAATTTAGTTGCTAATTATATTAAAAAAATTCTGTAGCCAGAATCCATGTTTCGTGGGTCCCTGATCCCGAAAAATCGATTGACGGCGAGAGTCCGTCCGTCTGTGGTCAAGGGTAGCGCCTAAACTGTTCAGCCGATTTTCTCGTAAACTGATGCCGATCTGAATGAACTCGACGCTTTGGGAGACTGAAATGCATATTTTGATTTTTGAGGGTAATTTATGTGAAGTGTTTACATTTTTAACCGTCGGCCCGAGTGGGACCCATACGGCGTTTCTGTGGCGTAGTGATGTGAGTGACGGCGAGTTGCCTCTGAGGATGAGAGTTGAGGCCTGGGAGCGGACAAATTTTTACTTCTGCAGGTTTATGTAGTAGTATAATATAGAGGAGCAGTTTAGAAACAACGCGAGGAAGTATGTACTTTTGTAGCATCACTAGTTTTCATTTGATATTACAGTTTTCTCAGTGGTAAACGTATCGATTCAAATTAATTTGAGAGTCATGGAGGTGCTTCCAACTTGCGAAAATGTGAAGGAATTTTCACTTCGTATGCTGGATCGTTTCTTCATTTACTTATTTTTTATTAGTATTTTTTAATCTTCGCGCAATGGGATATGTAAAAATTGAAAGTAATTTACATTTTGCTGGCTATTTAGACCAACTATTTAGTTAGTTTAAAAAAATCGCATATCTTCAGAAAACGAATCTAAAACATCCCAGTCTATGAAGAAAATTCTCTACCATACACGCCATGGCAGCTATTATAAATTAAAGTAAATAATTTTAAAAAATTAAAAATACCCGAATCATCAAATACAAATATTCTCCGTACGCAATAGAACAAGTTTTCTGCTGAGGAAATCTTTCTCGGCGGTCAGGGTGAGCCGTGTGGCGGTGAAATAGCTCCCATTCCATCATCAAGGATAAATTCGCAGCAACTTTAGGCGGAATTTCAGATAAAGAGAGTCGAAGGTTTTCTTGGGTTCCTTCTGTTTTCTGTACCTCTCACACCATATTGCTCCATCATCTTTCAAAATCAACACCCTCCAATCAATTTTATGTTATCGATCGCATATAGAGGTGGACATTTCATGGTCTATTCTCATCAACGCGGAGTGCGTTTTCTGTAAGTAATTGAGAAAAGTGGCAACTTGTCTTTTGCATCAGCTGTTTAGGGAAGTAGATGAGTGACCACAAATTGAACACTCAGAATACTTTTCGTACAATTTGTTCAAAATGAATTTTGCATTTTCGAGATCGTTCGTAAATACTTGTACACGCTTCTGTTGGAAAATTACTGTTTCTGACGTATCTTTTCAATGTACGAATGTGTTAAGTGTAGAAATTACATTATTCTTTGACATCGTTTTCCATAGTAGATGTGAGTACTGTGTAAGAAGGTATCATACACTGGCGAGTCGAATGAGAAACTTCTTTAAGGAATAATATTCTTATAAGGCGTATCTCTCTAATACAAATGAGTGCTTACTCACTGCCCACCCCTATGAGAAAAAGGGTCTGTATGTGATGCGTTAAATAATTATTTGCGTATCTAGGAGCGTCACCTGCTATAGTCATTAGCACCCTAAGGGCCGTTATGTTATATTGTATGTTATTGCCCCCTAAGGGCAGTATGTTATATTGCGGTAGGTGACAGTGTTCCTCTCTCGATGGAACGTAATGTCAGGGCAATTATATATGTCGCCTTGCAGGGTTCCTCCCCCTCCCCCTCCCGGTATCACCGCCAAAGGGGCACCGTTCCAGCTAGGCAAGCTGCAATATGCAACTTCTAACATGCATACAAGTGTAGTGCTTGAAGGAGTGTGTGTGTCTGTGTCTGTTTGTAGGGGGAAAGGACAGTACTGAGCTCATGACCCTTTCTTAGGGTATTGCTCCGGCATTCGTCCGGTATTGCTCGGAGAACCCGCGGAAAACCATCGATCCGAACAGAATTCTCCTTCGGGACGCGTACCCAAGAACGGCCGTTTCAGAACCGCAGAAGGGCGTTTGTGAAGATGTCTGTGATCACTCGTTGCGAGTGCTGCCCCGAGGACCGCCATTCTGGGCGGTGACCGCGCGTGGACGCAGGCGTGGCCGTGGAGGGCAGTGGCCGGAGGCGCCGAGCGGCGATGAAGTCATCGAGCCGCGGCCTGCCACGCCCCGCGAAGGCCGCGCTCCTCGGCCGCCGCGTCACCTTCGCCCACGCCCCCGCCCCGCATACACACGCCCACGGGCGACGAGGAGGACGCGTGGCCGCCACGCCACGCACACGACCCGTGGGCAGACGCGGTGAAGGGCGGTCGCCAGCACATGGTCTTTCAGGAACAATGGTTTAAGCTTTGGGATGCGGTTGTGTCGAAATATCCCATCTGAGAGAGAATTCTAGCGTCTTCTGCTTTTAATGGAGTTGTTCGTGATATATTTGATGTATACCGGCCAAATACCGGAACAGTAAGAAAACAAGTGGACCACGGACCGCCGCGCGCGATCTTATCATCCTCATCCTTTTCCCTACCTGTCCCTTTTAAACATACACACACATTTACACTTCTATGCACTACACTACTTTGTTGGGAGACCAGGGGACCAATCGAGCGCTAATACATTACCCCTCCAGATATTTCACTGCAGCGGGGTATCGCCCCCTGCAGCGAGATATCTGGTGAGGTAAATTCGTCTCAAGCCGACTACGTTGGCTAGGGATCTCTCGTCCCAGCAAGCAATAACACCGCCACCTCCTGGGGAAAATTCACAACACGTCCGGAACTAACCGCCTCAACATTTCACGCGCATGGATTCTCCGATCTATTATTCAATCGAAACTTTTTAGAGGAAAATGAGTATAAATATATCTGGTTTTCATTTGGTATGATTTAGAACTGAATGAAGTAGTATAATTTAGTATTTACAAAGTACTAAAATTGTCGACGCAATAAGGAAAAATTCACTGATTTTTTAACTTTTTTACATAATGTAAACAAATACTCGTATGTACTCTCGATTCTAGAGTTGTTAAAAAATGTAGTGATTTTTCGAAAATTGCAAAAGTTCAAATTTTCTTCGGCGTCTTCCTGCATCTAAAATACTAAAGATAGAGATCTTTTCTTTTAATAAAATCTGTTTCTTAAAGATAAGAAACGAGAAATGAAAGTTCATGTACAAGTTTTCGAAAATTTGAGTACCTTTTGCTTAGTTTTGCGTGAAAGTACGGACGGCAAAGTAAGTGCTGTTTTAGCATCATTAGTTTAAAATTGTTAAAAAATTTCTTTCATAGAGAAAAGAATGGTTGTAGGTTTGTTTTTTCATAAAATCAAGTTAAATGCAATTTTTTTAAAATATTGTACACGTGACTTTCCAAACATGAGTACATTTATGTCTTCAATCATTTAATTTAAATAATATACAGAACAGAGCAAAATTTAATAAAACCATTATATTTAGCTAAAATAATATATTGAAATTTCTAATCCGCAATGTGTGGATATTTAATTGAAACTCTGTAATTTGGAAAGAAATCATGGAGGAGATTAGTGTTATTTTTTTATTTTTTCTAGGGCTTTTATCCACCCAGTTACCCTTTAAGTCCCGATGGGACGCATATTCGACCTTATACTAGACCAACACACTTGCGGGCTCCTCTGATCTGGGGTCAGCAGAACGCGAGGCCCTCCGCGACAACACATACAAACAAGGCGGGACTTGAACCCGTGACCCTTCGGACCGAAGCGCTGAGTCGGTACTCGCTCTTAGCTACCTTGGCTATCCAGGTCGGCTAGTTTAATTTTTTTTATTTTTGCATTATCATATATAACGAACGTCTTGAACTATAACAAAGCTATCGGAAGCTCTAAAGCTAATGTGAGTCCTCAGAGGTTCACTTTATCTGGAGTCGACTGTAATTAGAAAAGTTACGACGGATTTACATCGTTCGTTAAACAAAACATTTTCAAGTTTATTACAAATATTTACGTCACCCACAGTGGGGGCTCAGGAAACACTCCCTGTGATCCCAGTTAATATTAATTCGAGCGCTAAGAACAGGTTGCCGGTGGTCGGGGCGAGGGGCGGCGGAGGCGGGCAGTGCGGCCAGGTGCGAGGGCGGCGCCGGAGAGAGCAAACATGTTCATTGGCGCGCCACCGCCACCGCTGCCGCCGCCGCACATTAATCGCCGCGCGACGCACAGCCTAATGGCCGCCATTTGCAAGGGGCGTTTGCTCTGCTTGCTCGGCGTGCCGCCCGCTCGCTAGTTCTCCGATCGTCCGAGCGTCCGCCCACCCATCAGCTCGCCCTTCCACCCACCCTTTCGCACGACAGCTCGCCCGCCCTTCCTCCTCGCAGCTCGCCCGCCCACCCGCCAGCTCGCTCTGCCCCCACGTCAGCTCGCCCTTCTGCCTGCACTTTAGGTCGGTAAGTCGCCCTCCCACAAGCCAAATCGCCATTCCATCTACCTTTTTCGTTCGCCAGCTCGTCCTTCCCTCCGCCAGTTCGCTCTTCCCCTTGTCAGGTCTCCCTTCCGCCCACCAGCCAACTCGCTCTTCCACCTACCCTTTCGTTCGCCATCATGCCTTTCACCCTACCACCTCGCCCTTTCGCCTACCTTTAGGTCGGTACCTCACCCATCCTCCCGCCAACAAGCAAGCTCACCCTTCCACCTACTGTTTCGTTTGCCAACTCACCTTCCCCCGGCTAGCTCACCCTTCCGCCTACCCTTTAGGTTGGTAACTCATCCTTCGGTCCGCCCACCACTTACCCCTACCCTTTCGTTCACCAGCTCGCCCTTTCCCCCACCAGCTAACCCTTCCGCCCACTCTTTAGGTCGATAATTCGCCCATCCGCACCACTCACCAACCGGCTCGCCCTTCCACCTACCCTTTCGTTCGCCAGCTCGCCCTTCCGCCCACCAGCAATCCAGGTTGCCCTTCCGCCCTAGCCCGTTCGCCCCATTGCTCGCCTGTTCCCCGCCCTTTCGTCCGCTTATTCATCCACTATTAAGCAAGAGGCGAAGCGCTCGTTTGGTGACGATGCACGCAGCCGTCGAGGGACCAGTCGATAAAAGCCCATCAGTTGTCATCAGTTGTCAGGTGAAACTAACACATGCCGGAGAGGTATGATTCATGCTCTTCAGATCGGGATGTTGAAATCTTAGCAATTGACGTTGCTGTTACTTGTTTTGCGATTCTCCTTTACCTATTCACTCTAACAGTTTCTCTCCATCTCGACTTTCTCATATGTTTCTTCAGCTCTTTCTTACTCTCCCAGTTTGTTTTGTTTCATTTCCTTTTACAGAATTTATTTTTATCGCTGTGCGCTTGTCTCATTAGTGAAGGTAGTCATGTAAACGTTTTTTCTTTATTTACGCTTTCTCCGCATTCTTCTGCAGTTGTCGCTTTGGGCAGTAATTGCGCTGCCATACTGCCCAGCTAACATTCCAATCATTACGATTCTATTGGAAAAGGAAGTTTGTGGCGTTTGTATGGGCTGCACGGTTCGCCGCCTGCTTTTCGCTCACCACTTTTCGCTGTCTCCCCCGCCTGTGTGGATGATGTGTGCAAAGCCATCTACGTTATTCATGCGCGCTATTATAAAGGAATATTCGTTGCTAAGTTCCTAAAACCACACATGCGTTATCTGAATTTCTTAACTCTCCTCCCGACGGCGGAAGGATTTCCGACAGTGGCGAAATAGCTACGTTGACTTTAGCCGCTGTCTGGACGAGAATACTAATAGCCGGCTGCTCAGATCGGCAGTTTTTCATGGTTTCTCCCATCAACACCAGAGGAATACCGGAAGAGTGCAAAGCAGGGCCGAAAGAGTGTAACAAACGGGTCACGGACCGCGCGCGATCTTTCCTTCCTCTTCCTTGTTCTATCCTTACCCCTCACACACACTAACATGCACCACACTACCACACATGCCGGGAGACCAGTCGGAAGCTTACATTTTCTCCGTCTGGGGAGGGGGAGTAGGCAACCTGCTTTATCGTCAACTTCGTCTAAGTTACCTACATCAATAGCAAATTGTGTATTTCTCAGCTGTTCTCCGCATTATCTAACGTCCTCCGTCCCACACATCTTCGGAACAAACATTGGTAGAATCAATGTCCATTGCCTGATTCATCGAATGACGCTCACCAGTCATATGGCTATTGTTGAAATGCCGGATACCACCAATGTATGATCAAAGATCCACAGTATTCAGAGAACACATACTAAACTACCGGAAGCTGGAAAGTAACTGTTTGTGATTGTTCAGATAGCATATGATAGAGAATATGGCATAAATTCATTGCAATGGTAAAAACTAAGTTTAGCGTCCTAAACACTAGATGATATTCAAGATACTGTTTCGAAAATGCAGTGTACTGTGGATACGTCAATCTATCCCACCACTTATTGATTTTGAATCCGATAGTATATTCGTATTTACAGGTAGTATCAAATATTCTTCAACCAAATATTTATCACGTTCATGACAAAATAAGCCAGTAGCAGTTTCTCCTGTTTTTTTCACTTCTCGTGCGTACAAACACGCGCACACAGATCCACTCAGAGGCGCAAGCCCGCACTCCAACACCCACCCACGCGCCCAGCGACAGGCAACACCAAAAGAGAAAGACACCAAGACCTCCATACCGACAAGTATCAGATTGATGGTTTATGTTTCCGGGCGCGTTAGCAGTCATTATTCCCGTTAGTGTAGTGCGTGTTTAATAGCTGGAAATACTGGTGTTACTCCCGCTGTATAATGAGATTTGCCGCATCGGCTTGCGGGCGATATCTCCTTCCCGGCATCTCTCTCCAGCGGGACAGGATCGAGATTCTCGACTGGTCTCCCGATATATGTGGCAGTGTAGAGCATGTTTGTGTGTGACGACAGAGTGCGACTAGGACAAAGAAGATGAAGGAAAAATCGCGCGCGGTCCGTGGCCTATTTGTTAGGGTACGGAAATTTGCCAAACAGAGTAGGAAGGCCGGGCGCTAGAATTCTCTGCCAGACAGGCTGAATTTAACCTAGATGGGTAGGTTGTGTCAAAAATTCTGTCACCGCCGGGACACGAACCTTGGACCTAGCCGTCAGAGTCGTTGTACAGACAGCACACTACAAAACTGACGGCCGGCTGTCGGGTTATGGTTCTTGCAGTCTAATTTCGGGGATTATTCCAGGGTTGCGCTTAATAATATGCGCCTCAAATCCATCTATTTACAAATTTTATTTCTTCGTTTTGTATCTGAAAAAAGAGAGGTTTTTCTTTGACAATATTTAGACCTACTCTCAGCGCTTGACTCACCTTAAACGCAACTTTTCATTATTTTCATTTGAAAAAAGAAAAATTCACAAAAAACTTGTGAGGAGTAACTAAGCATTGCTTAGCAAAATTAAATGGGAAACATTAATTAGTCTAATAGATGAGAAGACGGTGGCGCGTTTTATGCATGAAATGAATGATATATGTGCACACACACACACACACACACACACAATTTTCACGCCCTGCTACACAAAGGTTACAAAACTCTCAGAGATCCACATGACAAGAATCATTATCCAGAGTCGAAAAGTATGACATTTTATCACACACACCCACGCTCCTAAATACGAACATAGAAATATATACACAAACAGCACGGAAACAATCAAAAATACTCTATCAACAAATCACAAACGCCCATAGGCATGTGCAAACATACGCCCGCAGACCCTTCCACAAACACGCCCACCAACAGACACACACACACGGAAACGCGCTAAGAGCTGCACACCGACGAACGGCGGCCTCTGCGTCAGGATTACCCCGATGCCCGGACCACATCGATATTCCGCCGCACGGGGCGGGGCTTTTTGTTCGATCCCCTTGCTTTATCGGATGAGTCAATTTGCGCTGTTTTGATAGGGTGCCTGCTCGCACGAACGCGGCGGCCGAAGGGCGTCCGTTAACGTTATTTTTGGCCCTTTTTTTGTACAAAAAGAAAAAAGAAAAAAGAAAAAAGAGAGCTGTCGACAACCGCTCCGGGGGAGGCGAGGGAGGGGCGGGGGCGTTAATTAAAACTTAGCTGCCGAGTTCAAAGGAAGCGCTCCGCGCGAGCATCTCTATTCATGTGCGAGATAGCGCGTGGATGGGAGGAGTCGGCCGGCGCGTTGGTTCCGTGCATACCTATGCTCGGCGCCGCCGCCACAAAGCGACCCGTCTACTTCGCCTGGGCTCCGGCAGAGCAGCGGAAGTGTACGGCGGGCGTGATGGTGCATGCTCTCTGCTCTAACTCACTCGGCGCAAATGAGCAGGCCTTTCTTTTGAATTCCCTTGGAATAGTTACGAGGGTGGTGCCTGAAGTGTATGCAACCCGCGTTACATTATGGATACTTTTCGTTCTCTGTTCGTCGAAAATGCATTTCCAGGCTCGCCGTGTCAATTGGCTGGGTACGATGACCATAAACGTGAATGTAGTGTTAAATAGGCGAGGGGCTTACCGCAGAATATTTTTAAAAAAAAATTTAAAACATTCATGCATAAAATGCGAGATTAAAAAGTGAGGACTTCACCTCTTCATTCATATCAATGGAGCCATTAGCATTGAAGACCTTACTCTTACGTGATCAGGGGAACGTTCTCCAACCCCATACTGGCCGGTGGCCCTAGTTCAGTGCATAGAGGTGTTCAGCGCCCTATTACTGACTCCAGGAAGATAACGCGAGTGTTTCCTCTCTGTTCCGGCACAGCGCGGATTGTGTGCAATAACCATTCGCGTTTACTCTTTTTGGGTTTCTAGAACAATGTGTGCGCTCTCTCAGAATAGTCCTGTAATAAAGGCTTAAGATGTGTACCTTACGTATAAGAGAGCTTGCCTTACGCAATTAGTAAATTGTTTAGGTTCTGCATGTATGCGTGGCTTTACAATACCTAAACTAAGTCAACAGCACAAACAAGCTAGGTGCGATAATCCCAAATGAGAAGGCAGAGTTGGAAAGAAACGCTGTTTATCACAAGAATGTATCAAAGTGGTTGTTTCTTGATCTGAGATTAAATACCTCAAATGATCAGTCCTGCGTCCTCGATTCTAATCATTAAACTGTTAGCAGGGCTTTTTATGTTCACACCTGCGCATCGCGCCCAGTTTTCGGACGGGCAAACATGTGAACAGCGAGTGCAATTGTTTGCGCATGGGTCTACCTTACTCTGTGGGGGCAACTCTTTGTGTTGAGGGCAAAGTGCTCACCTTTCACTTCAAATCTCGATTAACCCATATAGTAAACAACTTGCAGTGAGTAAAGAGAGGATTGTGTGGTGGACGAAGTTTTATTAGTGGCTGGGGTCTCCATTATTCCCTATCACTCATTCCACTTTTGTTGCGTCATTCAAATCATATCAATATCAACTACGCATTTCTTGCTCTGTGGAAATGCGTAAGTCATTTGAATAAACTTAGTACGATGGTGCCTGGATTATGCAACGTGCCGTACAAGACATTATAAGTGTTCGCAAAGCAATTTCAAATAAATGGTGACAGTGACTGATTGCCAAATCCGAAGACAACCATGAAACCGGCGTCGTCAGTGACAGGCGGTTTGGCATATACTCACGCTGAGAACATTCTCTCAACATATGAAAAGATCACGTGAGATGAAGATATGATCCTTGCGTCTCCAGTCAGCACCACGCAATCTATTCCAGCCTCATTTTTCAAGCCAAGGAATCATGAATAAACTTCGCTTTCCTTCTTCCCCTTGTTATTCTGTTGTTTTTTTATTTTCAAACTTCATTCACGAACATCTATTAATGAGGCTTTATTTACTCCATCGTTTTGAGACGGAAGACTTAACTCAGCAAGGAGTTTACGGACTGGAAGTGAAAGGCAATCCAATGATCTCACAAAATTTCACGTACATTCAAACTATTGGTTTAAGATGTTGTTGTAATTGGTGTAAGATATTGTTTACACTAAAATCCATCCACAAAATATGAATGCTTTTTGGAAAGCAGACAAAGCATATGGATAAATAAAACACGAGTGAAATGAGTTTTTTAATAACGTAGAAACTTTAGTAGTAGTCCGAACGCGTAGTAGTAGCAGTTGGAGGGAAATAAGTCAAGATACACCTGCCTATATTTTGGTGTAAATGCATCGGAAATTTTGGTTTTCTAAAATCAAGGTCATTTTATATAATTCGGTGAGTCTGAAGACCGGAACCTCATCTACGACATAGAATTGTGCAATCCAGATGGGTCATATCATCCAATTGACTACTTTTATCTATGCTAACTTAACAAACCTATTTTAAATATTGAGCAAGAAATTATACGAATTATTAATAGAATGGTGAGCTGAAAAGATTGGTCTCCAATATATATTACACTATTAGGTTAATTTTGGAAAAAAATAATGCCAAAGTTACGATTAACAAATTGTGGGCATCACTGTTTACGGATAATTCCACTTGCAATTATTTCATCAATTTTTATCTAAAATTCGACCATTAAGAAAAAAAGCCCTCGTACAGATACAAATATATGAACTTATTTATTATTTTAAAAATATGTCTGAATTCTCTACTGAAGTCACTAATCTCCAGTGAAACACCATATTTCGGGACGCTTGATCCCACCACCTGCTTCATTTTGGCAAATTTCTGCTGAGTTACTTTTTAAAGAGTAAAGCAACGGAGAACGTACAAGACCCTGCGCGCCGTACTCGCTCTGCTCTGGGAGCAGCAGAGGCAAAAGTGCCAAGGTCCGTTTGAAGAGGCTGTGGTAGCGCGCGGTGCCTTTTTTTTATTTACACACAGGCCAACGTCCAAAAACAGTACTACTGTACGTATGACGTGCTAAGGGCTAGTGAATTGTGTGAAAGTTTTCAAAATTCTGTGTGTAGTGGTGATGATAAAAAATATTCTACTTAATAATCAATCTTTTATTAATAAAAAAAAAAAAAAAACCCAATAATATTTTACACTTTCCCTAAAACCGTTTCTTCTGATTGTTTTCAAATTATCTGTCGTTATACAACTTGGAATCTCCAAAATGTATTTGAAACTTTTTATTTTTGCTGATTTATTTTTACAAATGGGCTTGCGGGCGGACACTAAGATCAAGCTTCAACTTCTTTTGGAGTCCGTGAGATATAATGTTGCCGACGGATAAAATGCTAGGATTTACTGTTAGTTGGCATGTAGTCTTGGCTTGTTCCTTCTGCTATGCAGGGTATTCTTCTCTTACTATATCAATTGTTCATTATTTGTTACATTCATATTATTATGTGTTATCCATTGCTGCATATTCATTCGTATCTTATGAGGAAATGATTTACGACAAACGTTTGGCTAGCTTAAAGCTTTATGTATTTCTATTACACCATGAAGATAGTTCCACATTTTTGAGAAAGTATTATTAAAGGTGTGTCTGGCTTAGTCACATCATCATGTTTTGATATATGACTCACCCTATATGTAATTAATTTCATCTTTACTTTGTAATTTTGGGATTGGGAAAGCATGTACCACTATAGATTATACTCGTTGGTTTCTGCTACAATAGAGATTTTTTATATGTTCACACATTAAAATACTATCACACTATTCGAAGTATGTATATGGCTTTAGTGTACATAAATATCTTTTGCTGAATTTCAATTGTGTCCTTATACTAATTTCATAGAAAACAAAACTTTAGTTCAGAAAGACCTACAAGCTGGTTACTCAATCTCAAAATACGATTCTCTTTTGAGAAAGAAAATATCATTAGTACCTAAGTATACGGAACCTAAGTATTCAGTATCTAAGTATACGGATGCTATTTCAAATTGGGCTACATGGTCTGCTAGCTATCACTCTCACGTCGGAAAATGTAGAAGCAGAATGGAATAACGTTAAAACATGTCTAGAATAAGCTGGAAATGAAGATCTATAGAAGAAGGATGGGTCTAAGAATATGTAATAAAGACATATAAGATGCACTAACAGGAAAGGAAACTGTCGATTAGAAATGACTACAAGAAAAAACAGAAGTTGGGAAATACATAAAAGAAAACGTAACACTGCTAAAACTGTTGTCAGGAATTCTCATAGAGAAAGCTGGGAAAACTTCATAAGAGTGAAACATGTTTATGGACGACAAGACTTTGTCTACAAACTTCTCTGTAATTTGAACAGCCAAGAAAGATATACTCCCATAATTAATATAATAGAAGAAGATAAGTGGTTACAACACTTTAGAATTTTGATATGATTCTAATGAGGACATTTATACCAAGTTTAAAATAATGGAAGGTACAGATTATGAACGAATCAGTATGAACGAAATGGGAACAGCACTGGCAAAAGTGAAGAATAGAAAAGCATCAGGAACAGAGATATTGAATGTGAACTATTTAAGTATAGTCGCTTTTTCTTTAAACTTTGGCTGTTACATTTCCTGAATTTGTGCTGGAAAAATGGAATTATTCCCCAAACCTGGATGACTGCAGACATTACCCTCATTTTTAAGAAACGAGATGCGAGTGATCCTGGAAACTATCGAGGAATCAGTGTCTTCAATACTGGTTATAAGGTTTACACCATAATCCTAAACAATAGGTTAAAAACTATTAGTGAAGGGCGCATATTAAATGAACAACACGGATTCCGACAAGGCCGCTTGCGCTCTAATAAAATCTTTATTATGAATTCTCTATTCTGACAGATAATTGAAAAGAGAAGATAATATAATTTGGAAATCCCATCCTCTCTTCATAGTCATTGAGAATGCTTTTCATAGTGGTAAGAAGAAAGCTATGGCAAATACAAGACCTCAGAAGATATCCCAAGCAAATAATAGCAAATATAAAGTCATTATATAATGGGACGGAGGTAGTTATAAGTATGGATCACTTACAGAGGAAAACATTTTTAGTAAATCAAGGTGTATGACTGGGATACAGTTTGTCCCCAACACTTTTTACGTATAAACGTCGCCCTTAGAGTGTGGAAGATAGAATGTTAAGATGGAATCTATTTAGGAAAAGGAAATTATTTAAACACTGTTCTATTTCCAGACGACCAGGTCTTAATTGCTAGAAGTGAAAATGAACTCCAGAAAAATGCTCATATATTGAATAATATTTTGGAAGATTACAACCTCGAAATCTCTATCAAAAAAGTGAAGTAATTGCTTTCGAAGGTAAATAACGTCAAATCAAAAATATGTATTTACAATTTAACGTTGGAACAAATAAGACATTTCAACTACCTTGGCTGCGACTGACTGTTATGATTACGAGAACGACACTGATATCAAAATCCATCGGTTTCAACAAATTTGCGGAACAACACGAAGGACGCTCTCGACGAAGACAAGAAGAGAGACGCAACTAAAAATGTACAAAGATAAAGCAGAACACGTTTTACTGTACGGGAGCGAGTCATGAGTAATGACGAGAGAAAAAAGTAGGAATATACAAGCTTCCGAGATGAGATTTCTAAGATTGATTGATTGATTGATTTCTTCGTGTTTCCGGGCGCGTCAACTGCTTCGGTCATTCGTCCCGTTAGTGTAGCGCATGTTTTTTCTCGGGAGATGGCGGTCATCTTCCCCCGCTGGATGGTGAGATCCGGCGCCGACCTACCGTCGACTAGTGGGGTGTCCCCCTAACCAGGACTCTCCCACCAGCGGGGCACCGCCCCAGCCGGGACAAGCTCTAACTTCCCGACCGGTCTCCCAGAATATGTGGTAGTGTAGTGCATGTTAGTGTAAGTGTGTGTGTGTAAGGGGAGGGGATAGGACAAGGAAGAGGAAGGACAGATCGCGCGCGGTCCGTGGCCCGTTTTGTAGGGTACTGCTCCGGCATTCGCCTGGTGTTGACCGGAGAAACCACGGAAAACTACCGATCAGAGCAGCCGGTCGCTAGAATTCTCCTCCAGTCAGCGACTGAATTCGACCTAGCTGAAAAGCTAGTGTCGAAAATCCTGCCGCCGTGGGGAGTGGGAACCTAGGACCTCCCGGTTAGAAGCGCTGCAGTGACATCAGTTGATGCACTGAGCTACTGCTACCGGTAGATTTCTAAGATCAGTAGTCTCCTAGACCAGTTCAGAAACGAAAACATTTGAAAAGGCCTCAACATTTTCTCCATATTAGATAAAATAAACGAGAAATGTTCAGCATTGTCAATACTCCTACTATGGAATTGTGATTGTACTCTCCTAGAATGGAAGATGATAGGCTCACAAAAGAAGCCTACCATTATCGACCAGCTGGAAAAAAGAGATCTCGGTCGACCAAGGCAACGACTAAGTGAAGCCGGAATGGGCCATCTGGCCTAAACCGTGAGAGGAAGAACAAGAAAAGAAACTATCATTTGGAAGAACTAAAGAATAGAACCTGGCAAATTAATAGACTTTAATACAATAACAGACGCGAAAAGGAAAGTTTTTTTTTACATAAAAATCGAGTCTATTCGCCTAGGCATTAAAACGTATTTATTATATTATGGATAATATTTCGTTTAGTAATAAGTAATTTTCAAAATCTTCGTTTTATTCCCTCACGTAATACTACTATACTGCTCAAATAAGCAGTCCCTTTTCCCGTCTTTACTCTCCCGCTTCGTTGGTGTGCTACCACAACCACTAAGCTCCGGAACAAACCTACGTGGAAAGCAGGAGTGCAGTTCAAACAGAGGGCGAGAATTAAAATATTTACATTTCGTCTTACGCAGTGTAGAGAAGATACGTAATTTTGCCTTTAATCCTATTATCATTGCGGTGTTTCACACACCATTGCACTCGGAAGTGTGTGACTAAGAGGGAAAAAATTAATAATGCCTTTTTTTATCTTCATCACTAAAGAAAGTATTAACTGATAAAAAAAAATTTCAAACACAAATTGAGCCAATTTGAGACATTTCAAAATGAATTTCGAACTTTACATTGTTTCTAAAGAATTATTCTTTGAGTTATGGTTGAGATAGCAACAACTCAGAGTAATTGTAGTCCTGTGCAAATGCGTATTCTATTGATCAAATATGTAGCATTTATATTTCCATTCATTTCAAATAGAAGGATCTAATGCAGGTGAAACTTCATTTGTACATGCGTAACTTTATTTGTGTGAATAAACTTGGTTTCTTGTTTGACGTATCCAATATTTTGAATAAATGCATATATTGTTCATAAGATTTGTCCAGGATTATTCTACGATATTAATTCAATGTTAAGCTTCTCGTACTTAAAATGCAGACATGGTCATCACATTAACTAATAATTAATATCAGAGGGTGGGTTCTGTTCGGGCTCTTTATTTTATAATAAGGTAAATGTGAAGAGTTTGCATCCCATTTCATGGTTTGTAATTACTAAGTTTCGGATGTTAATACTGCCAAATATGCATGCAAATATGCTCTAATACTTGCTAAATATGCGCCAGCTCTAAGGAAATATGCTCCCACCATTATCACCTTTATGTATTCATGGACCATTACAAAACTTCTATTTTAACGTTTAATTTTGCATTTTTGCTCCACTAATTATTCCAGAAATAATTTTTATAATAAATATAATCATCGTCGATGAATTAATTTCAATGCCACAAATTGTTTATCAAAGATAAATTATCACATCATTCATAAACAGACAAATTGTTTCCGGGTACCACTGTCATGATATCATCTAAAAGAAGTTCAGACAAATTCTGCTGGAACGAACGAAAGAAACTTCCACGATTTCTCGTGAACAGGATTCGCATTCACATTAGTGAAGTATACTTGTAGACAAATATGTATATGAATTGAAATTCCAAGATAAAAATGACACACTAAAAACAAAATATGAATAATAATTTAAATACATTGGAAATACTATGCATTAACACAAAATTCACTAAATACTTTATGTACTTAAATGCTACATAAAATCATCATATTTCCATTAGTTTGATTGTGTTTTGGGTATATTTGATAATTAGCAAATTATAGCTCTCATAATTAAAAATATGATTTTTCATGAACTTCCGGGCTTTAGTAAGAACAATAATATGATTTTCACCTGGTTTTATTAAAAAATCCATAGCCTTTATTTCAATTATGAAAAGTACACCGCGCTTCAAACAAAGATACCCGGGTCGACAGTACTCCCAGTTCGCGTTGCACAGTGAAAGGGCCGCGCCGCAACGATTTGCGCTCGATTGCCAGGTGGTGATGTCAGACGTGCGGCTGCCGCAGCGTAGCCGCGAAATCCGCGCAGTCAATCCGCATGCGGTGTTGATACTTCCTTTCGATACCCCCGGAATCGATAGCCCCCTTCCATCCACGCTGACTCGCGTGCCTCGCCGCCACCACCACCGCCGCCAGCGCCACCATCGCCACCGCCACTGCCGCCACCACCGCCAGCGCCATCGCCACCACCGCCGCCATACCCGTCACCGCCGCGTCGTTGCAGCATCGGACAGCGGTTGCGGCGCGCCGGCGTGGATCCTGCGTCCGCGCGCCGTGGCTCCCTGGCGCACTCGCCTGTCCGCACCACTCGCTTGACGCGTGTCCGTCGGCTCGCGATTCGCCCGGCACACGCTTTTCCTCGAGTCTCGTCGTTTCCACGTCAACTTGACGCACCGTTCACTCGTTTTGTGGATCACCTTGCGCGCCAAATCACTCTAGTGGTGAGTTGTTGTTCGGTGTGTATTCTTCCCGATCACTTGTCCCCTAACCCGTCTTCATTGCCCACTCCGTCGCCCACTCCGTCGCCCACTCCGTCGCCCACTCCGTCGCCCACTCCGTCGCCCACTCCGTCGCCCACTCCGTCGCCCACTCCGTCGCCCACTCCGTCGCCCCCTCCGTCGCCCACTCCGTCGCCCACTCCGTCGCCCACTCCGTCGCCCACTCCGTCGCCCACTCCGTCGCCCACTCCGTCGTCACCACCTGTCGCCCACTCGTCGCCCACTCCGTCGCCCACTCTGTCGCCCACTCCGTCGCCCACCTGTCGCCCACTCCGTCGCCCACTCCGTCGCCCACTCCGTCGCCCACTCGTCGCCCGCCTCCGCTTCCGCCCACTCCGTCGCCCACCTTGCCGCCCACTTCCGTCGCCCACCTGCCGCCCACCTGTCGCCCACCCGTCGCCCACTCCGTCGCCCACCTGTCGCCCACTCCGTCGCCCACTCCGTCGCCCACCTGTCGCCCACTCCGTCGCCCACTCGTCGCCCACTCCGTCGCCCACTCCGTCGCCCGCTCCGTCGCCCACTCCGTCGCCCACTCCGTCGCCCACTCCGTCGCCCACTCCGTCGCCCACTCCGTCGCCCACTCCGTCGCCCACTCCGTCGCCCACTCCGTCGCCCACTCCGTCGCCCACTCCGTCGCCCACTCCGTCGCCCACTCCGTCGCCCACTCCGTCGCCCCCTCCGTCGCCCACTCCGTCGCCCACTCCGTCGCCCACTCCGTCGCCCACTCCGTCGCCCACTCCGTCGCCCACTCCGTCGCCCACTCCGTCGCCCACTCCGTCACCTGCCACATTACCTCGCCTGTCTATCACCAACTGCAAACCTGCCTCCATCCCCCTTTCAATCAGTCGCCCCCTCGCCCACTTCCATCATTTGTCTTCATCACCCTCCTCCATATTGAGCCCTATCCCCGCCTCCTTTGCCCAACGCTCAGTGGCTCACTTACCGATTCGCTCACCCGCCCTCTCAGTCATCTGCTTTTCCGCCCTCTCTCACGCCTGCTCAATCGTCCACTTAATGACCAGTTTACTCTGCTCTCGCACCCGTTCATCCACAACTCTGTTATTCCCTCGCCCATCCATTTGATTTCTCTTGTCCGACCGTCCGCTCAGTGGCATTCAATAGTAAGTCGTCCACTCTCATCAGACTGGTCGTCCCGTGAACTATCGGTTTGCTGCCGCACATCCAGAATCTATCCTTTCACTTGCTTATTGGCACGCCTGCTCTCCTGCGTGTCATTGTGGAAAGCCGCTCAAAGCCTACACCATACAATTGCTATCTATCGACTCCTGGAATTCGCCCCAGGTCTACCCACCGGATCAATTCCGCAGTAAAGAGACCACTTGGTGGGGAAAAGGAAAGCTAGTAGTGCTACAACAGCACAAACGTTCTCGCTTAATTTGTAAGTTTTGCAATGATCGATAATTCAGCAACTTTTGCAACACAAACGTTTGCAATGTCAAGAAACTACTCATATTTTTGGGAAAAATGTTTTACCTTACGTGAAGATCCCATTTTGAAGAACATTATATTAAGAAGAAAATCTCTATCTTCAATATCGTAATTGTAGCAAGACTCCGAAAAAATTAAGTGCGTGATGTTTTCGAAACGTCGAAGAGTTCAACGAAAATCGGACCTGAGCCATTTTTATGAACGTACTTCTTTTTATCTAAGAACCAATTGAAAGACAAATTGTGGAGTCATTGTCTGAGAAAATTTGGAAAAGGTCCTTAAGGCTTTGTGTAAAATACTTTCAAAAATCAAAATATCTGTTTTAAATTCAAGGGACGGCGATATCAACCAGAACGATCAGGGAATATCAATTTTCGTAAAACTCCAGATTACGGTTTAGCCGGTAGCGTTGTTCGCACATAGAGGGACAAACGCGAATGGACGAACGTTTGCCGTTAACCCATTTTTTGGTATGAAGAACACACAAAACATGGATTCTGATTACGCAATATGTTAGAAGTAATTTACTTCATATCGGAAGAAAAAGTATCCACTTTTCGGTATGAGGGACTCCTCATTCCGAAACTGAAATTGCACCTGTAGGATTTGAGATTGATTTCGTCCGCAAACTGTCAGAAGGATGTATTTGACAAACTCCAAACAAATCCGACGTATGATTTCTCTGAGATTATAAAGAAATTGAAATCTCAGTTATCTCTCTTGACCAATCAAAAGCACCAAATGGATTCTATTTCCAGTAAATACATTATCAAAACTCATTCGCCTTTGACTTTGAAATAGTTATTAGCTTAGTCGGGGAACTAGTAGACCACACTATGTATAAACGCAGCCTCCGGAGGTCGGGCTCGCAGTTACGTGGTGGCTTGAACGCGTGCCTCCGCGCATGCGCAGACGGTGCCGCGCATGGAGCGCGCGGTGCACTGCGGCGATGCCGCGCCGCGCCATCTAAATAATCCACGAGCGCCCTGCGTCCGACCTGCGCGGCGCTGCACAGCCACTCCGCCCACCCGCCCGCACCCTTCCATATTCGCTACACCACTGCTATCGGGCGATGACCGCGCACGGCAATGCTCAGCCTGTCACAACGTCTCCACTTGCAGCGGTCAATGCTGAAGACTCAAAACAATTAGGCGTGCGAACATGAGGGGGCAGGGGGCAGCGACTCTTCTGACGATTTTGATTGAATAATTCATACTGTTAGTAATTACGGGCACATCAGCAGCAAAGGTTGTTAGTGACGTAAGTGCAGTGTACGTCTTTTCTCCCACCAACGGGGCACCACCCCAGTTGGGACATGCTTTAAGCTCCCGATCGATCTCCCGGCATTTGTGGGAGTGTAGTGCATGTTAGTGTGCGTTTATACGTGAGGGGATATAATAGGACAAGGAAGGGGAAGAAAAGATCGCGCGCGATCCGTGACCCGTTTATTAAAGTAGAGAATGTATTAATTTTCTGTTAGTAGTTTTCTGTTCTTGGTGTTTTTCTTTCCTCTAACCTCATCAACTCATTTCCTTGGATTGATGCAATCCCCCTAGGCTCCGGTGAGGACACAGGAGGGGCGATGGCTCTTTGATCCGTAGGGAACCACAAGGTCACCACTTGTTTTCATCTCTACCTTCTCCGTCGCATCCACTGAAATGAATTCATCATATGTCTTTCAACGGTATGGCTATACCACGGCGACCGATGCATCACTACTGCCATTCCTTCTTTAGCCCATCACTGCTACCTCCACCACTGCTCCATCTCGTCCGCTGCTGCCATCTCTCTCTCAGCTGCTGTACATAATGCCGTTTCCAGCAACACCACCAGTCTCCAACTACCTGCCGCGTAGTCAGCGCCAACATCCGCCAGTGTTTATCTAACGCAGCCCTCGCCCTGGCCAGTCGTTGTGTGTCCGTCGCCCATTCCCCAACACCCGTAACCCATTTCCCGACGCCCATTTTCTAACGCCCAATGCCAGTCGCCCATTTCCCATTGCCCGTCGCCTACCGACCGTCCCCCATTCCTCGTCGAGAATGGCCCGCCGCCCATCGCCTGCCGTTCATCAACCGCCGACCAACACCCGCCGTCCATCGCTCGCTGTCCATCACCCGCCGTCCATCACCCGCCGTCCATCACCCGCCGACCATCACTCGCCGACCGACACCCGTCGTCCATCACCCGCCGTCCATCACCCGTCGTCCATCACCCGCCGTCCATCACCCGCCGTCCATCACCCGCCGTCCATCACCCGCCGTCCATCACCCGCCGTCCATCACCCGCCGTCCATCACCCGCCGTCCATCACCCGCCCTCTGCCATTGGCAGTCACCCATCGCCCAGTGCCCGTCACCACTGCCCGTCGCCCACTACCAATCCCCCACCCATACATCTCCGGCCGCCCGCGCGCCCCCAAAAAGCAGCGATTGTGCCCCGCCGCTCGACCTCCTGTTTGCCAGCGGATTAGCGCGCTCTCGGCTGCGGCCGTTTGCCCGCCCGTCCGCCGGCGCCATACGTCTGCATCAAAGTCAATTGGCGCTGGCGAGCAAGCGCGCGCGCCCGCGCGTCATCGCGGCGGGCAGCGCGTGTTTGTGAAAGCGCTGATCAGCGCCGCCCAACGCGCCGCCGTCATTCCGCCTGGGCGGCGACGCGTCGCGATGCGACGAGGTGACCTTCGTTACGGTCAGGTCGCGTCCGCCTGCCTGCGAGCGGCGCATTAGAAACGCGAGTCCCGCGCGAAAGCTCTACACCTGCGAGTGTTGTTTCGTAAGTCGCGATGCGCATGTTTCGAGCAATCTGTTGCAATAGAAATCCACTAAATGCGCTTTAAGACCAATGGAAACTGCTTTTCAACGCTGGTTGCGGGTTTAGAAGCAAACACAAGGTAGCAAGCAAAATATACATCATAGAAACTATTCGTGTAATGCGCACAAACTGCAAACGTTATCTACAATGGGGATACTCACATGGTGCGGAGAGACAAGTGGTGAAGATTGGATAGGAGAATATCGGGCTGGCAGAAAAGGATTAGATTGGGGGCGGGGTAGAGCGGAGCGGGACAAAGAAGAGAGAGACGCAGGGTAGATGCTGTTGTGGCGAAGTGGGGCAATGCGTGAAGGGTTGGAGAGGGGAAATGTGCGTTGATGTTGAGTTCAGGTATGAATAAAGGTGAAACGGGAGAAGGTGAAACGGGGCGTGTGGAGGAGAGAGGAGGAATGTGGAGAAGGAGATCGGGGAACAGATGATGCGATGCGTGGCGGAGAGGGTAGGGCAAGATAATGAGGTGAGATGGGTGAAGTGCGAGACACTCTTTACCTTGAGATAGGTGTAATTAGTGGGGCTACATCAGCACATACTTTCTCGCGTTATTGTAAACGGCTACGTATTATTGAAATATTGCCATTTTCGAAAAAACAAAACAAAAAAAAGAGCAATACCAGAATGTGGGACTAGCACCATATTTCTTACCGTCCCTTATTACATATGTGGAGGTAATTTAAAGAAAAAATTGAAGCTGTTTTTGAGAAAAAAATTCGCAAATTTTAAAAGCACATTACGCAAAAACTACTCTTTCTTTTAGAAATTGTACGTTTTTAAAGAGCTAATTTTTTACAACAGATTTTGACTAAGGTAAAAAATCTTCACTTTTGTAGGATTTTGTTTTTGCAATTTTCGAAAAATCTGTGATTTCAACGAAAATTAGATCTGCGCCATTCTCTTAATGGTCCTTCGCACTATTCAACAACAAAATATAATCAAAATCTTTGGAACCAGTTTTTTGAAAACTCTGAAAATGCCCGAGGGGCTTCATGTAAAGTACCCCCAAATTAAAATATCGGTTTCATATTCCAGGGGCCGCGACATCAATCACAACGATTGGGGAAAACCAATTTTGAAGAAAATCGGCTGAACGGTTTACGCGCTAGCGTTGTGCACAGACAGACACGTTTCGCTGTCAATTGGTTTTAGGATGAAGGACGCACAAACCATGGATTCTCGTGACACTACGTGTTAGAGGAATTTTGTTTATATATTTAGCAACTACTTTATCCACTTTTTCGTTACCAGGGGTCGGCAATAAGAAGTTTTGTGTCGAAAATCCGCCGTTTTCCGTCGCACGATTACAATACTTTCTCTTCTTACGTTAGTAAGGGCGAGAAAGTAAAAACAAGATAGAGCAAAAGTTGCGTGGCGGGAACTGGTTGAGCGGGGCTACCTGGGGAAGGGTGAAGTTGAGAGAAGCCGGGGCGAGGTAGGGTACGATGATGTGGAGTGTTGCATTGCGTAACGGGGTCGAAAAGGGGTGTTACAATTGTTTTGTCAATCAGTAAAAGCATATGGATAAAACAAGCATGCATGGAACACCCTTATTTAATTTACCAGATAAACATTACTCACGGTTAGCCACGCAACTGAGTCAAGATAAGAGAGGCATTTGTACTTTGGCGTGGATATATGCTTGAAATTTTGAATTGGCTGCTCTCTAGGATATTCAGTATTAATAGTGAGGTCCAAAGACTGGAGCTTGACCGTTGACCCGGAAGGAGCCAAGCAAGTTAAATTGAACGTATCAAACTAGACATTTTTCCCAAACTCACTTAGTCTCACTACCTCCACACCTACAACTTTTCGAATCATCATCCGTTATTCCACCTGTTTCACACATCCATTTGTTTCAGCTGTTTGTAAAAAGGAAACACCCCTATCCCGTTCCGATTTCGCCAAAAAAAAAAAAAAAAAAACGCCCGCGAGCGGGCCGGACGTCGACGCGCAGGTGGGCCGGCAGGCCGCCAGTGCCGCGCTCAGCCAAGCGGAGCCGAGCGCCCCAACTCACTTCGCCGGTGAATTACACGGGCGCCGGAGGGGGGTAATGAGGGAAATTTGTCCGCGCGAAATATATTCGCGCGCCAACTTGGGTCTCGCGGGGCGTGGCAAAGCGCTTCTCGGTGCCCGGCAGGTAAGCACTCGATGTGGCACCGCGCGATTTACTTCCGAGGTGCTGCATCACGCGGTTTATGGAGACGCGTGACCGCCAACCACCCTTGACAAAGCCCTTTAATGTTACGTTCCGCGTCGGCGTAGTGCCAGCGATCCGTTTGCACGGGCAACTTGTTAATGAATACAGAGGTACGCGAACAAGATTTAGGGATGATCTTGTATTTCACTTTCTAGAAAAACGTGAAATATCGAGTATGCTATTACGACAAGAACTGCGGGATTCTGGAGGAAAGTTTTATAAAATGACAAGAGCGGGGTAAGAGCAGAGGAATGAGATATACATCAAGATTTGTTTCTATTTCTGAGCTTCAAAATTGACTCGACTCGAGCAGATGTGCAATATATGAGAATTCGCAGAAATCTCCCTATTTTATTCTTTTAATTTATATGATGTAAAGTGTGTCTTTCGCATTATGTGACTCATTTTTTGCTTTGTCGTTCACAAACAACCGAACCTTCGTTAAATACCTTCTGTTGTGTTTGAAGTGTCTTATTTTGACTTTATCGCTCCTATAGAATGCTTCTGTGGAAGAATGAAGTTTTTGGAATCGTATTTTCAGAACCGTTCTATCACAGATCGGCATAACTGAGTATTGTCTTTTCTATATATTTTAATTTCCCAAATTAGGATATA
Organism: Teleogryllus occipitalis; assembly: GCA_011170035.1. Taxonomy (NCBI): domain Eukaryota; kingdom Metazoa; phylum Arthropoda; class Insecta; order Orthoptera; family Gryllidae; genus Teleogryllus; species Teleogryllus occipitalis. Next base: position 12,162 of record BLKR01005967.1, on the reverse strand, counting down.
GAAAACTTAAAAACAAGAACTAAATTATAGAGAATACTGAAGGTTAGTAATTCTTGGACGGTATACTCCAGTGACGCTGTAGTCACTTCAAATAAAACAATTTACTAACACAAACTATATAGAAAAATATATTATGAAATTAAAACAAATTAATACTCTATCTGAATCTCTGAACTCTAGTAATTAAACCTAAAAACTAAGATTTACAAAATGAATTCCAATTATACATTAAATAGATTCTTTTAATGTCTACGCCGCGCACCTCCGCAACACCACAACTACTATAAATGTGTTTTCTTAATATACTCCTACAGCAAAGATTATTACTATATGCATAAAACATTTTATCAATACATCATTCACGTTAACCAGTTTTCGTTATATTTACCTTCTTCACTTCAATCGATGTCAATTTCGAGAATAATTCTGAACAATCACAGTTTTTAAAATAACGTTCAGTACGATATTCTGCCTGAGGTATAGACATTGCCATCAGATGAATTATTTGTATTATTTTACTTCATCAGCAAAAAGTCTCTCAGCTATCGACTTCGCAAGACCGACTCATTCTCACGACTGAACTCTAGATTGACGTGTCAAAAACTTGATTTTTCTCTCAACACGACCTGTCATATATACTTCCACCACCGTACTTCTTTTGATGCCAAACACTTCCTTTTTTTCGAAATACCTTGAATCATTGACATGTGTGTTTATCTGTCACCAAGTCACCAACACTATCTCGAACTAATTCACATTTAATTCGCACCAACACACATGAAATACTAGCTAAATACCCGGACTTTCTTCATATCCAATCCTTGTGAAAGAGGAAAAAAGGTTATTTTATTTAAATCACGGCGTTTAAGATTATTATTTTTAGTGTAATTAGTTCAAATGAAAATAAAATACTATACCTTTCTTTCATTATTTTACAGTCCATTGCTATTAGAATAAAATGGACTAAGTGCTTTTAAACGCGTGGCTGGTTAATCGACTTGGCTATCGCCTCGACGATGTATTTCCCAGCATCAATTAAAAGATCACTTGCATTTCTCGTATAATAAAATACTATATTCTTAAGCACTGAGACTTACCTCTAGCGAATCTATTAAGTACCATTTCTTCTGCACCGCTACTGGTCTCTGGCGGAATATATTAGGACCCAATCGACTCTTAGCGACGGTCGAAAAATGTTGATCAGGGTGCATCTACCAACATATCTAAATTATTTATTTTTTGCATTTGTGTTGTGTTAATGTTTACCAAACTTTGCAAGACGGTTGCAACAAATCTAAAGGAGAGCCTGTAAAAATTTCGTATTTATTCATTATCTGCATTTTGTGGTATCGATGTCGGTTACATATCATTGAATTCTACTTTTATTAATACATATATCACGTGATATATTGTAACCCATTAAAAATTGGGATAACAGATTCTAGAACAACAGCATTATAGAAAATTTTAGAGATTTCACATGTACATTGAGCAAAAGGCAGAACAGCGAAAAGTAAATACGATAGGTCAGAAATTCGGTACGTACAGTAATACTACTGCTGTAAAACATACGACGAGTGTATTTATACGACGAGATTAAAATACTCGACAAATAAGAGAACTACAAGAAACGACTAATACGAGAGATGTTACATATACACAAAGCCGACAATACTCTGAGTATACAGGCGGAAACCAGCAAATTACTGCATATTTACAAAATAAAGTTGATTCAACCTTCTTTTGATAACTAAAATCATTTAAGTAATACCAACCAACTTATCAAAACAATTGTAGGTCGTCAAATATTATGTTGGGAACACCTTAACTCAGAAAAATGTAATACAAATTACATTTAAGACATCCGTTGTGTCCATCCACCTTTATATTAAATGGACGTGAAATATTTGGGTGAATTTCTCACCCAACATATCCATTAAATAATTATCGAGAAAGGTGATGGAATACCGAAATCGATGGTGAGTTGTCTTAATAATAATTTAATTTACAAAAAATTTTATAAATGAGAATCTAAGTGTAACTAGGATTTTTACATTATAGAACAAACATACCAGAAAAGAATCCGAACAAAGAATTCAAAATTGTTTGTAAATTGTAATAAGAATAAAGAGTATTTTTTATAACTGGCTCAAATGTTTTCCAACGTTCATTCCTGATGTGAGTTTGTACACTTTTCGTGTTGTTTCAGTGGGAATGGGGCAGACGTTTAACAAAATCCACTATAGTTTAATTGCTCCACGTTTGCTCCAAGGTCACACGGGAGAAAATCTTCATCCGCAGAAATGAGGACGCGATGGCAGCTCGGGACGACAGCATCACGCGGGCACGTGCCAACGGAGCACGCGCGTGCCGCACGGCCACCCCCGCCTCTCCCCCTCCCCCTCCCTGCCACCGGGACGCCGCCGCGACGCCTATTCTTAGGGCCGGGCCGCCTGAGCAGACGGCGTCATCCATGGGCCGTCGCTGCACAGCCACGTAAACACCCACAGAGGCGGGACTCTGAATATACCGGTTGAGAGCGGATTTATTATAAGGGGTTAAACGCTATGAAGACTTAGTACGAACTAAAAACATGAAAGTTAGAAATTGTATTGAAAAGTATAATTTTTATTAAAGAAAAAATGGGGAAAATGGAGAAAAGAATTGGCCAGGTTCTCATGATACAAGAGAACTGCGGCGCTTTCGTTAGAGAATTGATAATTGAATCAAGCTAACAGTCACTCTTTTAGCTTTTAAGCATTCACTTTGCAACCCAGTGGTTCTCACATAAATATAAATGAATATGACTCCTAAATCCTTTGTAGATTAAACGTCATAAATGGGCTTCCACCTCACATAGTTCCTAGTGACGTTTCGTTTGCTCTATGTCCAGATGTTAAAATTTGCTCTGAAATTTTGGGTTCTAAACTTACTAGATATCTCTTTTGGGGAGCAGGACCCATCTGTTTCTTCAAGGCACATGCTAATAGTTATGCTGACATGTTAGTCGAAGTTTTTATTTCAACCAGGCGAACATCTACACGATATTATTCAGTATAAATCACACTAGAAATATTTTAGTAAATTGTATTGCCAAAAGAAAACTTCCTGAAATATTCTGTTTCGAATTAAAACTAAATTATTTACATTTACAACTTGATACATAAAGGTCTTCATAATCAAATTCTAAGAATTTTCCTGCCTCCATCTGTTAAATCTTCATCTTATACGAAATACGATGGACCAGTAAGGCCAATAGATACAGGGAAATGGGGGGAATCGTGAGAAAACCTGCCTCCAAATCCCATTCACACCTCTGTCGCGATATTGGGAAGGGATTCTGAAACTCAAGAAAGTGTGCGGCAGATGATTTTCTCCCCCATACGTCACATACAGATTTTTTAACTGTTTTTGACTAAATAAATAAAATAAATAAATATGGCATTCCGGCCCTTGCGACACTCCACCGCTGGTCAGAGATCCCGCTTGTCACTTGCCGAGTCCACGCAAGCGGCCGGGATTTAAACGCCGACACTCAGAAGGAAACCTAGCGCAAAGTTTGCGGATGCACGTTGCTCGTTTACCGTGCCACCCGGCGTGGTACAGTAAACTATGATAATCGTCACTCTACTGGACCCTCTACTACATATAGCATTATTTAATGTTTGTCGTCAGTAAACAACCATCTTTATTTTGCACGTTAAATAAAATGAATGTTACGAGAGAGATGAAGTTGTAACTAAAAGCTAAACTGCATTTATGTTAATATATTAACATACACTAACGAATATTTAGAGACAATTAGCGCCAGCCAACTGCTTGCATGGGTTCCTGGACTTATGAGATTCTGAGTTGACTGTATGCAACAGAGGGGCTGAGAAACGCTGTGGGACGTACTCTTCTTTCCCTTTCACACTATTTTCCCTCCACGCCCAAACCTGTGCAACAATCCGAATCAAAATGCAAAAATTGCAGGCTCGCTTGTAGGCCCTAAATGCTCACTTACAGGACAGTCGAGGGTGCGTTGAACAGTGGTGACCGTGGTATCCTCTGCGCTTCTGTGAGTAATCATTCGGGTGCATCAACCACTTGGACATTGGTACGGTACGTGTAGTGCATGCCACTCTCCAGAAGTTGGCGATGTTGGTTCCCCATCGAACATGATTTCGGGCGACGACTCTTTTTTTCAATTTTTCCAGTAGACCTGGAGAGGTAGGAATTTATTCAACTTCGGGGTTACATTTGCTGCTGCAGCCGATGAGGCTTGTGCAGGTGTGTCAGGATCTTTCTTAAAAATACTATCTGAATCTAAATTAAAACTGTTGGACAAACGCCTCTTGGCATTCCTAGTTTATACAGTGGAGGCAAAATATAAATATTAGTTCTTGTGATTGTTCATTTGTCTTATTTCTTTATAAATATTTCAATTTTATTCACACTCGCATTCACATGCATGTATGTGTACAAACACAGTCACTCACACATGCGTGCAATACTGAACTTCACAACACTGTACACCAGGCATGTCAAACCGCGCCCACACTAGCTATTTGCCCGTGTGGGGAGCCCGGCGCTCCTACGCGCACGGGCCACTTCCTCTGACTCCGCACTCATTTCTCCTTAAAATCCAGAAAGGGGTGTACATTCGCAGGCTGGGGCTGTGCGAAGCGGTGAAAAGTGACTTCATACGAAAATGTTTGTCAGATTTTTTCTATCAATTAACAGAGAATTCTATTATGTTTACTTTCTTCTCTACTTATTACTATTTGATGTTTATTTTCTTACTAAATTCTCCCTAATGTAAACATCTTTGCTAAGTGACAGCAATATGTTGGAATAGCGAATTCTTTCATTGATTTCCTTTTTTGTTGTGTTATTAAATCATTCAGTTATTCAACAATAATGTGAAACAAATTAACAAGTCTCCATAAGTTAACAATTCTCGCTTACAGATGGTCAGTGCTTTTAACAGGCAAGAATATTTGTCTGTTAAACTTTCTAACCTGAACGTAGAAAGTTTATGCTTTTATAGCACTCCTAAGTAAACAGGATTACAGTCAGATACTTTTGATTCATTTTTTTAAAAAAAATTATTCTCAATTGAGAATCTAAAAACGAAATAATGTATTATTTCATTTTATTAGATCTTTTTTTGCCTTAAATAGAAAATGGGAATTAATACAGCTCAATTTACTGACAATAAATATCAAGTAACTTCTCACAAAGACTCATGGGCTAGTTATCCAGTGACGTACTGCCACTCCGTAGCATTTGTACAACCCTTACTTTTAAATCCTGTGCCAATATCCCTCTAATCAGTGCCAGCGAGCTGTAATAAGCTTGCCCGCAGCCTTGGCATACCTGCAGTACACTATGTACACATAATTTGGTTTATCGGCACGAAGGCGACTTCACTTTAGACCGTGGCACCGCAATGTCTTCGCCTCCAGGTGGTCTCGTTGCGAGCGGCAACTCACACGTCGGCTTGCGGGGGTTATTCGCCCTCCAGCTAGTCCCTGCGGGGCACCCCTTCCCCAGCTGGGACAAGCTCCCGACACATTACGTGCATATCTGTGTGTATGTGTGTGTGTGTGTGTGTGTGTGTGTGTGTGTGTGAAGTATCCAAATTAAACACACCAGGGTTCAATAAACAATTTATTGACAAAACCAGGTACAAAGCCGTAGTGCCGAATAACCAGGCGAACTTGCGGAGAGAACGTAGCCGTGTCGTCGTAAACCAGGAGATATACCAAGAAATGCCGAGTCACCAAATAGCAGAAGGGAAGTCCGAAGTCGTAGCACAGTTTTCGTCGTCTCTCTCTCTCTTTCTCTCTCCACACAATAACACCACTAAATCACCAGATCGTCACACTACCACAGTCGCTCGCTATCTGCCTCAGCGTTGCGCCGAGGCCCTCTTATAGCGGCCCCGGGCCGTAGGCCCGTTGACTGTCTGCGTAGTAGGGGCGGGGTCGAGTTTCACCCCGCCTGCTCAGGCGTGACGGCCGCCCTCAGCCGGGTACCGCTGGCCCGGGCTGGGTGTTGCCCACTGCCGCCAGGGGCGGTAACGCCCCGCTGACGTCATTCCGTGGCGGCACTTTTAATTACGTGCGGCCGGTCACGACAGTGTGTAATGGAAAAGGAGGAGAAGACCTGGAGGAATGATCACGCTCATCCGTGGCCATTTTGTTAAGGTACTCCATCGACATTCGCCTGGTATTGATCGTAGAAACCACGAACAAATACCGACCATTCGGCCGCTAGAATTCCTCGTCAGGCAGTTCTAATGGAATTCGCCTGTTGTGAAGCTACTGTCACAATACGTAACCTTTGGAACTCAAATTAAGATCTGCTGTTCAACGATGCAGCAGCAATGGTGTTGCCACTGAATCAACGCAGACGATCTTTGCTCTTCCGCCCCTGTGCCACCCACAACAACGTGATATTTCACTCGTGGACCTTGGGGGGCGCGCAACCTCGTCCGCTACTGGGCGGTGGGTGCCCACGTGCGATTAATTAGAGCTTGACGCGGCGCGGCGCGCCATCCTTTAGCTCTCGCTGCTGTCGAACTAACGAAGACGCAGCCATCCGTCCAGAAGGCCTGCTAGCAGCGGCGGCTGCGGTGGTGGCTGCAAGTTCATGTTTGCAGTCATGGACACGGGAAAGGGGAGATGGGGAGAGGGTCGGTAAGTGTGATGGAGGCAAGAACATTCGTGCAGATAGTTGGGAGACGGTGTTGCGTTCGGCGGTGAGGGCAGAGGTGAGGACACCGAGGAGGTCGTTAAATATGGACGTTGGAGAAAGCTATGGTGTGGATGGTCGTGTGGTCGGTGGAAAGGACGGGTGAAGTGTCCAAGTTACAAACACAAAGGTTCAATAAACAATTTATTGCCAGAAACAGGTACAGTGCTATAGTGCCGGATATCCAGAAGAATTGGTACAGAGACGAAGCCGTGTTGCCGTAAATCCAGAGGATGTACCAATGTATGCCGAGTCCACCAAGTAACCAGAAAGGAGAGTCCGTTGTCGTAGCGCTGTTGTCGTAGCCTATCGCACTTCACCGTAACCACCACTTCACCACTGTCTCGACGCACTTTCACCGCTGCTCGCTCGCTCGCTCGCTCACTCACTGACTGCTGCCTCAGCTCCGCGTCGAGGTTTTATAGCCCCCCCGGGCCGTAGGCCCGCCGACTGGCTGTGTAAAAAGGGGCGGGGTCGAATCTTGCCCCGCTCGCTCAGGCGTGGCGGCCGCACTCAGCCGAGCACCGCTGGCCCGCGCTTGTTGCTGGCCGCTGCCGCCAGGGGCGGTAACGCCCCCCTGACGTGCTCCCGTGGCGGCACATTCAATCATGTGCGGCCGGTCACGACACCCTCCGCGCCCAATTGCGTCGTATACGGCGCAAAACGCACCCTCCTGGTGCTCCTCCGGGGGCGCAACTGCGCCCTGGGTGTCTCCACTGCGCCTTCTCCTCCTGGCTCGCTGACCTCCTCTGGTGGGGGTTCTGCTCCTGGCTCGCTGACCTCCTCTGGTGGGGGTTCTGCTGTGTCCTGGCCGCTGGTCCCTGCGGCGGCTGTCTCCTGCGGGATGTAAATGGTTTCCCTCATCACTTTTTTATAGAACTCTTGTTGTGATACCTTGGGGAGTGAATCCACCCTGCTGGGGTTTACCCGGGGTCTCAACTGCCCCTGGTGGCGTGTCACTACCCTACCCTCTGTGCGGACTAGGTATGTCCTGTTCCCTTTTGCTGCCGTTACAATGCCCGGGAGCCAAGCTGGGCATTTTTTAAAAGAGGTACAATATACCATATCACCCACCTGGAATCTTGGTTGCGTTCCTACCGACCTGTAAGGATCCACCGGGCTAAGCAGTGACAACAACGTTCTCGGTTGTCTCCCGTGAAGTACCTCGGCAGGGCTCCTGCCGTCCGCGCCTGGCAAGGTGCGGAAGGTGACCAAGACCCGCAGCAGCGCTCTGGACCTGTGCGTACCTGCTGCGCGCGCTTTCGACATGGCTGTCTTGAACGTTCTCACGAACCTCTCCGCTTCCCCATTCGATTGCGGGTGAAACGGCGGTGCACAGACATGCTGGATCCCATTGCTCGCGCAGAAATTCGCGAACTCTTGGGATGTGAATTGGGTTCCGTTGTCTGACACCAACGTGACCGGTAGCCCCTCGGTCACAAAAATTCTCTCTAGCGCATTGATGGTCTGAGTCGACGTGGTGTTAGCCATTTCCACTACGTATGGGTAATTAGACTTGGCGTCTACTACGACCAACCACATCTTGTCCCAAAATGGGCCCGCGAAGTCTACGTGTACCCGTTCCCACGGCTCACTAGGCTCAGGCCAGGGAACCAAATCCTTCCTCGGTGCGCTCTGATTTAACTGGCAGGCCTCACATCTCTTGAGCAACTGTACGATGTCGGAGTTCATCCCCTCCCAGAAGCAGTGACGACGCGCCAGCTGCTTCGTGCGGACCACCCCCCAGTGTCCCTCATGGAGGAGGTCCAATACGGTCTTCCTTAGTACCTTCGGGATGACGACTCTCGTAAATTCCTCTCCGGCTAAGAGCAACACTCCTGCCTTGCAAGTCAACCTGTCTTTCTTGTTATACCAGGATGCATTGCTCCTCAAGCACCTAAGTGGCCAGCCTTCCCTAACATAATTCCTCACTGCCCGCAGCTCTGGATCTTTATCCGTCTCCTGCGCGATTCTTCTGGCTCCCAATGGGAACTCCGACAGTACCAGGCATTCCTCCGTATCAATCTGGAGGCACTCTTCCTCCAGCTTGTCGAACTCCAAGTCCGGACCTCCTGGCAACCTGGATAAAGCGTCCGCATTGGCGTGCTGTGTTGTGCTTCTGAAGTGGATCTGGTAATTGTAGTCTGACAAGAATAGCGCCCACCTTTGCAGTTTCTTCGCTGTGCTCTCCGGGATCCGTTTTCCAGGGTGAAATAGTTGCACTAGCGGCTTGTGATCAGTAATTATATGGAACTTACTGCCATATAAATAATCGTTGAACTTTCTCACCGCGAAGATTATTCCCAATGCCTCCTTTTCAATTTGCGAATAATTTCTTTGATGTTTGTTGAGGGATTTTGACGCAAACGCAATAGGCCTCTCCACCCCATTGCTGTCCTTCTGCGATAATACCGCCCCAAGACCATACTCAGAGGCGTCCGCTGCTACCGTGGTGAGCCTACCCGGCACAAAATGATTTAACTTAACTGTTTTCACTAGTTCTTCCTTCAACCGGTTCAGAGCTCTTTCGCAGTCTTGGGACCATACAAATTTCACTCCATTCTTCCTCAGCTTGTTTAGTGGAGCTGCGATAGTAGAAAAATTCCTAATGAACTTGTTATAATAGTTCACTTTTCCCAATAACGCTTGCAGCTGCTTCACGTCTGCCGGCGGTGGCAGCCGTAGGATGGCTTCTACGTGCTGGCTAGTGGGTGAAATGCCGGTGCTATCCAGCACGTGCCCCAAGAACACTACCTGGTCCTTAAAGAATTCACACTTGGCCTTGTTCACCCTCAAACCATTGTCTTGGAGCACCTTAAATAAACTCTTCAAGTTTTCCTCGTGTTCCTTTTCCGTGCTCCCCGTGACTATGATATCGTCCAGGTAGTTACAACAGCCCCTCAGCTCTGCTGTCAACTGTTCTAGACAGCGCTGGAACAGTGCGGCTGCGGAATTCACGCCGAATGGCAGCCTGTTATATCTGAAGAGTCCTAACGGGGTGTTAATCACCAAAACTTCCTTGGCTTCCTGGTCGAGTGGCAGCTGTAGGTATGCGTCCCGTAAGTCAATTTTTGAGAATTGTCGTCCACCAGACAATTTATAGAACAGATCTTCCGGCTTCGGGATTGGATATTGCTCTACTTCTACCTGTTGGTTCACAGTACTCTTGAAATCACCGCACAATCTAATCGAACCATTGGCTTTCTTTACCACGACCAACGGCGTGGCCCACTGGCTTGTTGATACTGGAGTGATAACACCGTCCGCCTGCAGCCGTCTCAGCTCTTCGGCTACTTTTTCCCTGAGGGCCCACGGGACTGGTCTTGCTTTGAAAAAGCGTGGCTTGTGCCCCTCCTTCAACTGGATGCTTGCTCGGAAGTGTTTACATTCCCCGAGCCCGGGAGAGAACACTTCTGGAAACTCTTGTTCTAGCTTCCCGACGACCTGTGTTTCTTCGTTCTTCGTGACCTGGTTCACTGAGTCAATTACTCCAAACCCGAGTTTATCAAAGGAGTCGAGGCCCAAAATGTTCGTCACGTCGTAGCGGTCCACCACGATCACTTCAATATCAGCCTGCTTCTTCTTGTAAGCTGCCCTTAGCGACACTTTCCCCAACACCTTAATTGGGGTCCTGCCGAAAGCGTACAAGCCTTTCTGCACCCTCTGACACCTGGGTGCCCCTAACCGCTGGTAGGTTTCTAAATTGGTGAGTGTTACCGCGGCCCCTGTATCTAGCAGGAAACTCACCGGCACTTTTCCCAACTCAATTTTGACCATTAGTTTATCTTGCTTGCTGGTATCGAGCACTTGACTGATCATATCGATTTCCATGTCTTGCTCTTGTTTCTTGTACCGCTCCGCGTGCCTCTTTTTTCCGCATACTTCCCTAATGTGGCCCACTTTCTTGCACCAAAAGCACTGCGCGTTTCTGAACCTACATTGTTCTCTTGCATGTAACCTCTCACAGTTTTTACACGACTTCTTTCTTTGCACACTGTCACTGTCACTTCCACTGCCACTGGCTTTCTTGAACACTGGTTTGCCGCTGGGTCGGGGGTTACGCCTCCACTCACAGTGGTTGCCGCCTTTGTTGCGGTAACCTTTCCCGGCACTGTCACTATACTCACTGGAGTCACTGTCGGTCTCGTATTCTTTTGCCGTCTTTCCGCTGCGTACCGACCCACTGTTTTTGATGTGGTGCAAGTGCGATTCTGCTGCGATCTGGCGAGCTGTCTCACAAGTCATCTCGTACGTCTTACATAGGTTGTGTATTTCCTCTAATGAAGGGTTATCACTTTGTAAGGCTTGAAACCTAATTTTCTCTTCCAGTGTGTGTAGCACTACCATGTCCCTTATTAAAGTCTCCGCGTATGACACTTCCTTATCTGATGGCGGGCACTTGAACTGACAATGCCGCGCCAGCCCGGCTAGCTCTGTAATCCACTCACTGTGTGTTTGCCCCTCACTTTTTCTGCACTGAAAAAATTTGAACCTAGCTGCTACCACATGAGGCACTTTGTTGAAGTAATTGTTGAGCTTCTCTAGCATTTCTGCCCATTTGACACTCGATATTTCTCTTTCTGGGAACAGTTTTTTCACTAGGTTGGTCACCTTGTTACCTACGCAGCTCAAAAAGAACGCCTTTTTCATTTTTGCGTCTCCTACCTTGTAACACAGTAGGTGCTGCTCCAACCTGTGTATGTACTCGGCCCATTCCTCTGCGTCCGGCCGGAAACCAGGGGACTGTGGAGGGGAGCGGGCACTGACCGCCTCCAACAATGCCGCCATCTGCCTATCAGCCTGTTGTTGCTGCTGCTGCATCTGCTGTTGTAGCTCGAGCTGCTTCTGCTGTTGTTGCATCTGTTGTTGCTGTTGCTGCTGCATCTGCTGTTGTTGCAACTCGAGCTGCTTCTGCTGTTGTTGTATCTGTGCTTCCGCCAGCTGCCGCTGCTGCTGCATCTGTTGTTGCTGCTGCTGCATCTGTTGCTGCATCAGCGTAATTAAAGTTGTTATTTGTTCGGACTCCATGTCGTTGTTTTCTCCTCGTCGCCAATTTGAAGTGTCCAAGTTACAAACACAAAGGTTCAATAAACAATTTATTGCCAAAAACAGGTACAGAGCTATAGTGCCGGATATCCTGGAGAATTGGTACCGAGACGAAGCCGTGTTGCCGTAAGTCCAGAAGATGTACCAATGTATGCCGAGTCCACCAAGTAACCAGAAAGGAGAGTCCGTTGTAGTAGCGCTGTTGTCGTAGTCTATCGCACTTCACCGTAACCACCACTTAACCACTGTCTCGACGCACTTTCACCGCTGCTCGCTCGCTCACTCACTGACTGCTGCCTCAGCTCCGCGTCGAGGTTTTATAGCCCCCCCCCCCCGGGCCGTAGGCCCGCCGACTGGCTGTGTAAAAGGGGCGGG
>BLKR01005966.1:0-68081 GCA_011170035.1 Teleogryllus occipitalis | reverse complement strand
CCTATTCTGCATCTGGTTAACACAACCTGGTCAGCTCTGCAGAAGAATGTGGCTGGATTGTAGTCATCGTATTCACATATACTTCTTAATTTACATTGGGCGTCGTTATTCCATTCCTGTCTGTCCAATTCTTGTAATTTTCCTTTGATGTTGGCGTGATAGTCCTGTGGTATTATGGGAAGGTTACTTCTTTCATCAAGTTGTGACGCCTCTTTTGCAGATCTGTCTGCCAGCTCATTCTCCGTGATACCCACATGAGCCGGGATCCATCCAAAAGCTATATCTTTACCTTTAAAGTTCAAGTTTCTGATCATACTAACAATGTCTAAAGCTAGCGGGTTTCCTGAATAAAAGACATTTCCAATAGTCGACAGAGCCAATTTGGAGTCTGTTACTATCAAAAATTTACGTTGATTGTCTTCGAGAATGTAGTCTAGTGCTGTGATGATGGCATATAATTCGCTGGACAGGACTGACTACTTGTCGGGCAGTTTGGTTGATATTACTCTTGTTGACGTTACAGCGGCACATCCCACTAAGTTGCTACTTTTCGAGCCATCTGTGTATATTTTGTTGTAGTTCTCATATTTGGCAATTTCTTCTCCTATTCTGGCTCTTATCTCTTGGTTGTGAGTTTTTGATTTCTTAGGATTGTTTGTCAGCTCCTTAGCTTTAATGTCCTGCATGGTCCATGGTGCATAGTCAGTGATACTGATGGGTTTAAGAGGGGGAATTTTTTCTGATATTGTGCTTAGTATTTGCATAGACCGTACAGTGATTGGTTTTGGTAGTTTCTTTTTGAAACATAATTTCTTCCTATGTCTGTATGTCAGCTGGTAAATTTGGTTTACAGGGTTGCCACAGTTAGCTGTAACTTTGATTATATATCCTACAATTAGATTTCTTCTTCTTTTATCCAAGGGTGGTAAATTAGCTTCCTGTAACATGCTTATCACCGGACTTGTTCTATATGCTCCGCATATAAGCCTGGCACCAGTGTTATTGATAGGATCGAGTATTCTTTTAATATTCTTATTTGCAGCATCGTAGAATATGCTGCCATAATCCATTTCAGCCCTGATCAACGCCTGATATGTTCTTCTAAGCACAGTATAATTGGTCCCCCACGCCGAATGGCTCATGATTTTCATCAAGTTAAGCCTTTTCGTGCATTCCACTTTCAGGCTTTTAATATGAGGTATCCAGGATAATCTTTCGTCAAGTGTCAGGCCTAAGACTTTTAAGGTTTGACATTGTTTTATCTTGTGTTCACCGATATTCAGGGATAGAGTCTTCTCAGTGGATCGTTTCCTGGAGAAAATTATGAATGTGGATTTCGTCTTGGAGAATTTTAGACCAACTTCAGTGGAGAACTGCAGGATGGTGTCTAAGATGTTTTGCGCTATAACTGCTATGGTAGACAGATGTTTACCAGTGATGCATATATTACAGTCATCCGCATACATGCTTACTAGCGCGGGAGGTTTGATTTTGGTCTGCAGTTCATTTATTATCAACAAAAACAAGGTCACACTAAGCACAGAGCCCTGCGGTACTCCATTTGTCAGCATATATCTCTCTGATAAGACTCCTCTTACTCTGACATTAATGTAACGTTCTTTAACGAAGTTATGCACGAACTTAGCTATGTTGCCTTTAATTCCATGTTTCGTTATTATGTCCATAATACGCCGTCACCAAACCATCTCATATGCCTTTTCGATGTCGAGGCTTAGTACCACTGTGAACATGTTATTGGCGAATCCATTGTAGATGCTGTTCTCAATTATTGCAATGCTGTCTAAGGCAGATCGGTTCTTGCGAAAACCACTTTGATGAGGCGATATTAGCTGATGTTTTTCTAGGTACCATTTAAGTCTGTAGTTCACTACCTTCTCAAGTAATTTACACAGACAACACGTTAGGGCAATAGGCCTGTAGCTGTCTATTAAAAATTGGTCCTTACCAGGCTTGTGAATTGGAACAATAACCGCTTCTGACCATTTTTGTGGGAAGACATTGTTTAAATATAGATAATTGTAAATGTCTAAAAGAACATTGATAGCTTCTTCAGGGAGCATCCGGATAAATATGTTAGGTATTCCGTCGGGACCGGCGCTTGTGTCTTTTAGTTGACGTATATTGACCTTAAGTTCTCGGAGCGTAATGGGTACATTCAGTTGTATGGAATCATCTATTTCATCTTCTTCTACTTCCAGATTTAGGGGAGATCTCTCAGTTTCTTCTTTATGTTTCGTGAAGCTATCCGCAAGGTTCGCATCACTAGAATTGGAGGCGAAAAACTTTCCAAAGCTATCTGCAATATCACACGGGTCCTGAATGAATTGTCCGTCTGGCGTATACATAGACTTCGGGTAATTTGTTCTGAATTTTCCATCGATAGCGTTTATTTTCTTCCAAGCCTCCGTGTAGTTCAGTTTACTGTTTAAGGATGAAATGTATTCCTTCCAGCAGCTCCTTTTAGACTGTTTTATGATTCTTCTTGCCCTGGCTCGTGCTGATTTAAACTTGAATTTATTTTCATTTGTGTTATGTTTCTTAAATACATTAAACCAGTGTTTGTAATTCTTAACCGCTTCTTCACATTCCTTTGTCCACCAAGGTAGTTTCTTCTTACTTTTAGTACTTTTTGTTTTGGGTATAGTCACATCCGCTGTCGACAGTATAAGTTCTGTAAAGTTGTTCACAATATCGTTTATTTGCACTGAATCGTCGATGTTCAATTTCTTAAGGTTCTGAACTTTGCTCGCAATGATGTCTTGGTACGACTTCCAGTTAGCCTTTTTAAATATCCATCTGGGCATATAGATGTCCTCAGGAATAATCGAATTATCATATGACAATGCTATAGGATAATGATCACTGTTGTGAAGGTCTTCCATCACATTCCATTTTAGATATCTGGCCAAAGTTGGAGTGCAGATGCTTAGGTCGATGCAAGATGAGTTGCCGCTACCCGCATTGAAGTATGTAGATTTTCTGCAATCGTTCAAGACTATAAGATCTTCATTGTTCGCAAATTCACCAACAACTTTCCCTCTACGATCAGTTCTGCTTGATCCCCAAATCAAGTTGTGGCTATTAAAATCGCCGACTATCAGTACCGGGCCAAATATTTGTGAATATAAGTTGTCTAGGTGGCGAGATTCTAGCTGAAACGCATTAGGAATGTATACGTTACACAGATTAAAACTACTACCGCCAATATGCAGCCGTATCACACATACTTCTAGGTCACTTGTAATAGCGCATTCACTACACTTGATCGACGTATGAACATAAATCGCAACACCACCACTGGCATTTCCACATATCACTCTGTTTTTATAAAAACATTGATAACCTTTTATATTAAAATGGTACTTATTTTTGAAATTGGTTTCTTGGATGCACAGTATATCATAGTTTTCGTCTTTTAGAATCTTCTGAAGAAATTCATATCTAGTGACAAAACCGTTCACATTCCATTGTAAAATTCTTATCTTCATATTTGAAGATCTTCGCTTCTTAATTCGTCGTTGTCAGACGATTCCTTTGAAGAATCTGAGAGGACTGGGTCTTTAAGTTTCTTCATAATTCTCGTAAATCTTGATTTTATTCCTCTGTCAGACAGTAATGGATATATTTCTTTAAGCATTTCAATTAGCCTGTCTGTCTCTTTGGTGTAACTGAGAGATATTTGAAGAGGGTTACTTAAGCCATAAGTATTTTCCAGAAAGTCTTTTAGTTGCTCGTACGTTAGTACATTGTTGGATCCTTCTATTCTTTCTTTCGCTGGGGCTAGTTGCTCCACTATGCTTTTCTTGTTGCAGACGCTACTAACGGTGTTCTCCCTGGATACCTTCCTTTTCTTTTTCTTAGTTTGTTTTGCCGAACCGTTAATTTTTCCTTGGGGACGGTTGAATTGTTCTTCCTGAAGTTCACTTGAATTGTTGCTGGGAATACTTGTGATCTGTGATAAGGCTCTCTTAACAGGCTTGCCTTGGTCAAGTGGGGGAAATTCATGGTAACTAGGAACCTTATCTCTTTGTTCGTTGTCAGCGGCTACATTGTTATCAATTATGTCTTCCGATTGGTTGAGGTTAATGTCTCCTACATTTTTACAGTTTTTGGCAATATGACCTTCTTCCTTGCAGTGAAAGCACTTAATGATACCGCTTGACATGTAAATCCAGTTTCTTTCTCCTTTGTATGTGATCAGTATGGCTTCAGGTATCAAACTTAATGAGTCTTCCGGAACGAACACCTGTCTACGGAAACTTAAGATATGAGTGAACTGTTCTTTACCAAAACCAGCTGTGAGAAACGACACTTGAGAACTGCGTATCACTTTTAATTTATCTAGTTCGTCTTCAATTACTGCATTAGGAATCATAGGATAAACATTTGAAATTACGATACGTTTCTGTCTACTCACAAGAGACCGAATATTTTGGGAGGAGCCCTCAATATTAATAGTCTTGTACTTCTCTGTTAATTCATCCACTAACTGCTTACTGCTCAAAAATACACACACCCTGTTATTTGAAATTTTTGAAGCATACGTGATGTGACTAGGCGGAACAATTGATGCTAAAGCTTCTACGTACCTTTCGAGGGGTGTGCTGTGGTCTTTGCCTTCAATTATAATACCTTGTTCCTTCTCCGGGTACATGGCATTGAGAACGACTCTGTTGTAACTTGGACGGCCGGTGTGGTTTCCTTCAACGGGCTGGCTCCTGTAGTCAGAGGCCTGCCCTCGGGTAGCGGCTTCGGCATCCGCCATTTATTTTCTGTTCCCCATTCACAATGAGAAACAGGTCGATCGTAATTAGAACAGTTATATGCACTGAAGTAGACTGCTTACTTTACACTGACACTTAAACTTCTTGAGTTCGATGAAAACACGTAAACGAGTCACAGACCGCGAGGCTCTACTGAGCGGGGCACACGATGTTGCCTCGACCACTGCTGCCGAGCGAAATCCTCTCAATATCTTGTTACACGCGTTGGCGAAAACAAAGGAGACAGTGTTAGAAAGAGAAATATGGAAAGTTTTTGAATGGGTAAATGGTTATAAAGTACCCTAACTTTATTACTTAGTACCTTAATAATATGTAATATGTCTTTTTTAGTTTTTTGCATTGGTTTTCATTGATTGTAATATCTCATTGGTTTTCAAACACACAATTCCAAATCGTTTAGGGCATGCGTATGAAACTGAAAGAATGCGTGTGATGTATCTGAAAAACTATTTCTTTATTTTCTTAAAAACAGTCAAACTTATTTTTTACAAATTCTTAATACGCTGTGCAATTTTTTTTGTTTCAGGTAAGTCCACGATCTTAACAGCAATTTCGTTGGCGATATTTTTCGTTTTGGTGAGTTAAAGTGATTACTTTCCTAATATTGGGGAAATGTTTTCCGCCTCTTTTTATGTAAGTGACGCAGAGGAAACTTTCGTAAACATTCTCGACTAGCAATAGAAGGGAACAAAAACTGCAGAAAGAATTCTTATCGCGCGAAGAAAAAAAAATTAAAAAACAAACGGGTGAAAAAAATTCAGCAGCGGAAAACAAGAGCGCATATTTGGAGCGCCGGAATGGTCTTTATTACACAAACAAGGGAGCGAGTGAACTGTTGCCCGTTGAGTGCCTACAGTTGGCAATGTGAAGCATGTGGGGTCAACGAACTACGTGGAAGATTCTCATTTCTTTTAATATCAAATTAAAACCTTATTTATTTATCATTATTTATTCCCAGAAAGCCTGCTACTGTAGGCTTTGTGATTCAAGGTGTCCTTTTACGTTCGTAAAACTTTATAGTAAGCGAACGAGCATATCAGATAAATTCGACATTAGTACCATTTTGTGTATATTTTCCATAATTTCCTAGTAATCGTATTTTGAAACATACGACAAACTTCTCAGTTACCGCTTGGAGCGATTTTCGTGTACGATTTATTCCAGCTGATCGCAGCACTCTGAATGGCCAGTTCAATGAGAAACTTTCACCAAACGTATTCTTTTAAGGTGTACCTCACAAATTTATTTTTGGAATGTGTTCGGTAGTATTCTACAGCAATGTCATCCTGTTTCAACATAAATTGATGATATATTTACTTTATTTTCGATCAGCGTCGTTGAAACATTCTCGCAGCAAATCGGAAATATGTTTTGCGCTATCTCACATGTGTTGACTGACTAAATTCTACAGACATTTTAAGTGTTGACATCAAAATCAGAATGATAGAGAGTTTTGAAATTTGACTTGTCAAATTTGATGGTCTAAGGATGCTTATAAGTGTGGCCTGTGAAGAACGTGTAAAATAAATAATTTTCCAAACCCTAAGTCATCCAGAGAAATATTTTGTTTCCAAGAAACATTATTCACCTGATATTACAGTAGGTACTGATACGGAGCATTCCTAATTCATATAATCACGAATGTATCATAAACAGCGTTGGAAATGCTTATTTATGATTATATTTCCATTGCGTTGAAATTTTCTTACACATCATTTTCGGAATACTGTCGTGCTACCTTACAGACGTATCAAAACATATTTCAAGAAATGAATTTAAAACGTTCTGTTTACCAATCCTTTCAAACTTCATAATTTTACAATAGATTCATTCAGATAAAATTGTGAAGTATGATTTTGTTGGACATTGGAATAAATTAAACAAAGCATTTAATGTTTAAACGAGACAATTAAAATAGAAAAACTAGAAATAAAAGAAACAAATTTGTTGATTGTAATAGCAATTAAGAAGAAAAAGTATTTAATAGTCAATTCTCTAGATATCCGAAAGCTTCACTTTCAAGAATTACACATGTATAAAAAGGATCCTTCGCTACAAGATATATTTTTTGCAGACATCATCCAAATTCTTAAATTTTCAATTTGCAGTGTGATCGATTGATACGGTATCTATAAAAATAAGAAAAACGGAACTTCAACTCACACACTACATTTTACAACAGTACATTCTTCAGATTGGTCATTTATGTAATACTTTTTTAATGATAAAGTAGACCTTTCTCAAATATTCAGATCAATAAAACTGTGGTTACCAATATAAAATGAATATAGTAATATGCTGTGAAAATTAAACATTAATTTCTTTATAACTTCGTAATAAAACGGATTTGAAGTTTTATAATTTAAGCTTTTATTCAGTGGAAGCAATTGAATTTACGACACGTGTTGTTTATTAGTTTTTTATTTGTTTCTCGATAGAAGTCATTACGTGGCGAGCCTTCACGAACCTAAAATGATATCTTGTGTATTTTGGAAAGTTGAAGAAAATCCTTTATTATCTTGAAGGAGAGCATTACGTGCGGTCGTAGAAGACAATAGATAGAATTATATACAAAACCAAAAACTTTTTATCTCCCTTGGTTGCTAAAAGTTGTCCTTTGAAGTCGTTTTGACAGTACCGCCATTTATATATGATATACAGTATGATAGTAATAGACATTAAATGAGTAAGTGCTGTGATGTGCGGTGAAGTGCTGGTCAGTGTAATTCTAAGCAAAAACAGTGTAGTGTAGTGTAGTGTTGTGCAGTGCAGTGCAGCGTAGTACAGTTAATTGTAGTGAACGCGATCAATGAATTAAAAAAAATTTAGCCAATATTTATGTAGCTTGTATTAAATTTTAGCATCACCGACATATAATTATTATATATCATGACAGAGTTGAAATATTTATTATAATACTTAATATTAGTGATAGTATGATTATTGCATGTTCGGCTTGTATTGTACTCCTTTATTATTATTATTATTGTTATTATTATTAATATTGTTATTATTATTGTAATTATTGTTATTTAACTGCCACCGGGTGATACCCAACTGCAGTTCAAATAAATGTATGTATGTATGTATATATAGAGTTCTTGAAAAAACGCTTCATATGAGAGCCACATAATTATGGATTGCTAGATATTATCGGGATGACGGAACACATTGACCTAATCACCTGGGTATCTGAAAGAATTTCAAGAGAAGGGGAAGAAAACCTGAGGAATAAGATGCCAGGCAAGTGTTGTTTGTACATATGTCAAATCGAGGTCATCCAATGAATACATTAGTCCCGAAGAGTACAGGGCTCCGAATGAATCGTTTTTATTTTAGTCGACGCGGCGGATATTTTACAATTTCTTAGGAGAAATGAATCTCGTATTATTTCGAATTAATCAAATGAGATTGAAAACGCATTAAAAGTAAGTTCATCTTGTCTGAATTCTAAGGTACTGCTTGGAATTATGAGATAAAAAGCAGTCGAATATAAAATCTTTTGAAGTAAACCTTTGAAGTGAGGAAAGGAATAGAATATGCGTGTTATTGCAATGTTTTAAATGTTCAAAGCGATTTCAGCTTCTGTACTGTAAATGGAGTACGTAAAATTTTTTCTGTTGCATTCTGCAAACGTTTTAAAGAGTTCCCGTGTAGCATTTCTTTTCTAGCGTCCGGTTGTATAACATCATGGTGAATAACAATTTTTTGACATTTTTCTTCTAAATAATAGATAGGTAAAGCACCAAAAATCATGATACCTTGAAATTAGGTTTTGATTCGTCAGCTTAATATTTTTCGCACCATTTCGTGTGTTCTCTCTAACATTTGCTGCATTTCTTTCTGACCTCTTCCCGAAGGAGGGAAAGATTATGAGTAAAAATGCAAACTTATATATGTATTTGAGTGAAAAGAGTTTAGTAACGTATGTCTTTTTATATTAAATTATTTGTTTTTGAGATCATTTTATTAAACTCTTGGTCAAAAAGGCACTAGATTTTTTTTTCAAAATTTAAAGACTGACAGAAATATAAGTTTCGTGTAAATATGCAGAACTGTACGTTATAATGTCTTAATAATTATTTTTTATTGAAGTTATGGGTTAGATTATTTTATACACATTTTTAAGTTGATGGGACTACCATTGAGAAATTAAAGTCATTTCGTTTGTAAAGTTTCGTCCGTGCTGAATTGTAAACCTCTACTCGCGCTCCACTCGTAGTAGAAGGTCCCTGTCACGTTGCAAGTGTTTGACGAGTCAACAGAGCTCATTTCAGAATAACGAGCAAATCGCAGTACGGTCGATAGCTAGCCATTATCATAATCCTGTCCCTGTCATTTGGGGCGTAACCTATACTCTGTACTATCCTTACCTCTCCCATTTGCGGATCCTATTGTTTTTTCTCGTTTGTAGTACTTGGTTCCATGCGAGATTATTTTAAAGTATGTTATGTATGCAGTATTGTTTGCTCGGAATCTCGCATGCTATCATGACCTTTACCTAGAAGCATGTTTTACAGTAAAATATATTCATACAAATCTAAATACAAATGCGAGATGACTTTAAGGAGTCATTATTGTTTTATTACGAGAGTACCTAGATGCGAGTTGAAATTGTATAACACGTAAGTAAATTCATTCTCCTAGTTTTATTTCTTATTATTTCTCAAATTTTAGTGTGTTACAATTTGAAAGTTTGATAAGTTAGGGTTTTTTAAAATCCAATGTTGTTAAATGCGAAATGTCAAATTACTCTGAATTATTTTTAAACACAAGACCTTCACGTTCTTCATAGTATTGAATATAGATGTTTATTTTATTATCATAAAAAAGTGATCACAGATAACTTTCTAAGAACATGTATTCGTTTATTCTACCATAACTCTCTGACCCATCCTTCTTCAAAATTTCGGACAATGCATAAATGAATCAATAAACGAGTTCCAGATCTCCCGGTACATTGTAAGGCACTCTTGTAATGAAATCCACGTCCCTTATCTACTTTTGGCAGTGACACATTCACCAGACTGTGAAATCTTCTGACCAGCGGGCGGGAATTACTGATAACTAATTTTGCGAAATGGGTTGCACCTGCAGTGTAAATTTAATTCAATTCCATATGATAGGAAAGGATCCATATATAGACTAAAGATACCAGAAGAGATCAATGCGTAGAGAGAGGTCATTTCAAGCACAAACTTTGAAAAATTAGAAATGGTGTCTTCCTTTTTGTGCCAAATATGCAGAACGTGGTGCTTGTTCATTTTACTTGTGGAGATTATAGCGTTATTTATTTTGCCGTACTTAATAATTAGAAAGTATCTTATTTGTATTGTCATTGCAATATCGTAACATGGACCGGCCCTTTTTTCGACGTTTTTGATCTCGAACACGTTCAGACGGGATAATATCGGTTGACCGATTCTGAGTTGAGTAGCTCACTTCAAGGAACATTTTGAAGCTGTGGTGATCATCCTCCGCTCATGTGTGGTAGTGTACATACACTACAGAAGTGCACATACACTGTAGTGTATGTGTACAATAGGAGTGTATACACTATAGAAGTTATTGTACACATACATTGAAGTGTATGTGTACAATAGTAGTGTATGTGTAAAATGTAAGTAAAAGACGAGCATTTAAGAAGGAATCGGAGGGAAGATCTCACCGTCCGTGGCTCGTTTGTTAGGATACTATTCCGGCATTTGCCTATTGTTGAGTGGGGAAAACACGGAAAACTACCGATCAGAGCAGCCAGCCGCTAGAATTCTTCTGCAGACAGTGGGTAAATTCGACCTAGCTGTATAGGCAGAGTCGAAAATCCTGCTCACGTCGGGTCTCGAAACCTAGAACCTTCCTGTCAGTGAAACTACAGGTACATCAGTTAATGACCTGAGCAACCTCATTCGGAAGAAAAACTTCTTTTTTTAATATTGTAATGGTTGGAAACGCCGAAAGTTTTAAATTTTTGAACTATCAGACCAATTTTCAAAAGATTTTCAAAATTTCAGAAATTACAACGAAAATGGTACCCACGCAATTTTTATAAGGGTAATCTGCTCTCTCGAAGAAAAATTGATCCAAAACATTTGGAGCAATTCTTGATGAAAAAAATCATGAATAAATCATAAAAATAAGCAATATCATGAACTTATCCAGTCTCTCAGTACTCAAAACAACACAATTTGGCAATTCACAAAAAAGATACTCAAGAAAAAAATTATAATTCCTCCAATCAAATTAGCAACAACAAGTGCATACACCCCCTTCCAAAAGGCAGAAAATTTCGCCAAATATTTTTCGACCACTTTTACCACCAACACCACACAATACCATCCATCTCATCAAGTAATTAATAATGCATTTATTACTCCCACTTACGGACCAAACCCAAGAATTAAATTAATATCACCCAAAGAAATAAAAGATATCATATCCAAATTGACAATTAAAAAATCTCCTGGATAGGATAGAATAAGTAATACAATAGTCAAACACTTTCCTCCATCTGCACTGGCCTTCATCACAAACATTTATAATTCATGTCTCAGAATCGGATATTTTCCTCTAACATGGAAGCACGCGGTCATCATACCGATTCCCCGACCAAACAAGAACCCCTCATTAGTCGAAAGTTACCATCTTATTAGTTTGCTCCCTACCTTTGCGAAAATATTGGAAAAAGCTATCCTTACGCGCTTAAAAGCATTTTTGATTCAGAGTAATGCAATTCCCAAACAGCAATTTGGATTCACTGAGAAAATCTCTACCAGTCATCAACTACAACGGCTATCAGAATATCTCCACACAGGCTTTCAAAATAAAAAGCACACAGTCGGGATTTTTATTGACATCACCCAGGCCTATGATAGAGTATGGCACAAAGCAATGATTTACAAATTAAAAAAGATAGGTACCCCATATTATCTCATACAAATAATATCCTCCTACCTTGAAAATAGAACGTTTTCAGTCACCGTCAACAGTCATCATTTAAATCCAAGACAAATAAGTGCTGGCTTACCACAGGGATCGCCACTATCCCCTACACTTTTCAAATTATATGTATCCGACCTCCCGAAATTAGACAACATACAAACAGCCCAATTCGCGGACGATACTGCAATTTGCCTAGCCGGTAATTCATTAGTAAATATCAGAAATTATCTTCAGTTGTATCTCAATCTCATAGACAGTTGGGCAGCATATATAAAAATAAAACTGAATCCTACCAAAACAGCCATTAAAATATTCACTTTAAGACCCTATACACCTCCAGCACCGCTCACAATAAATAATGAACCCATTAACTGGCTCCCTCCAAATAGTACCGTCAAATATCTCGGTCTAAACATGGATACTAAATTGAACTGGAACCAACACATCAATAGTAAAATACAGCAGGCAAAAAATAAGATACACCAACTAAAACCCATCATCAATCGATCTTCACACCTCCCACTCCCAACCACCATATCCATCTATAAAAGTATCATTAGACCACTCCTCCTTTACGCCTGTCCAGTTTGGATCTCCGCTGCAAGAACAAACCTAAACAAGCTCCAAATAGTCCAAAACCAGTTTCTTAGAACTATCACAAATGTTCCTTGGTTTGTTTCAAACTCACAGCCCCACAAAGAATTTCAAATTGACTCCATACAACACCATATGACATTCCCCTCAACCCAGTTCTATCACTCCATACCTCAAATTCCACACGTAGACAACTTCAGACTCCGGAAAACTCGTCATAGAACCCGATTAAAAAATAGATATCCATACCAGGCATTCCTAACCAAATTTGCCGAAATATATATATATATATTGTTTTTAGAGGTGTCTGGAAAAGATTTCCTCACCCGAATTAGTTTTTAGTTTAGTTTTAGGTAATTTAGAATGTAGGCAATCAATACATATGTAAAGTGTTATATGTACTGAACTATGTATGATCTGTAAAAATAAAATTAAAAAAATAAAAAAAATTAAAAAAAGCAGGGCAGACTTAAAGATTTCATTTGGTGGGTTACGAAACTATAAATATAAACGATTTAAAAAAGTTTTCAAAGAAGCCACATTTGTAGCGCTATCTTTGGGACTGTCCTCTGCTCTTTGGGACTGTAACGCGTGTCGCCGGGGTCGCGAGTTGCTATCCTGTCTTCCGAAACGACAGCGTCCGTGAAAGTGAACGCGCTCCAAATCAGCCATCTAAATGGAAATAAACCCGGCTGCTCCGCCATCGCCCGCCGCGACCAGAGGAGACTGCAGTCTCGCGGAGACGTTTCGCAGCGTGCCGGCCTCAGTACGCGGCCCCTGATTGGCTGCGCCGTGCGACGTGGATGCGGCAGCCAGGCGACGTGGTGTGACGGTTCCGAGAGCTGAGGCCGGGGGCAGGATCGCGCTTAGCAGCCGGTTGCCGAATTAATTTCGCGCCGGGGCGGGCGAGTATCGTTGGCGGTTGTTGGTTTTACCTTGCGTGCGGACGCAAGGGAGGGCAAATGGAATTGAATTAAAATGGACTGAAATGAAATTTAATGCGGTGGGTTGAGTGGAAGTGAATGAGATTGAATTAAAGGGAAATAATATGGAATGAACGAAAATTGGTCGCATTCTCTCATTACTTTCCAAGTAGATTTATTAAAATGGAAATATTTGACTGAATATTTATGCCGTAAATCGGAAATCATATTGCTTGAATGAATAACCCAAACTCTATTAGGAAATAATAGTATTATTTGAAAACTTTTTTTCGAGTAACTAATGAGATGACTGAAGTTCCTTTTCGTCGAGAGTTAGTAATGGCATCTCGGCGTTGGATTTAGAGAAAAAGTTATTTTTTATGCCACTGGTTTTTAAGATTTAACATTGCTGATGGACGCTTTGATCAAGTGTCAATATACTATTTTCCTAACGACATTGTTTTTATGCGCTCCTTTATTAGCATTTGATGCTTTTGCATTCTTTTGCAGGTCCGAGTCGCATTTGTAAGTACAGGATGTAAAATTTGCACAATGCAGGAATTCGTTATTGCCTCTCGTTACGGTACGCTGCCGAGAGTTTTGAATATGTAGAAATGCCACCGCAAATAGAACCATCGTTGCTGCGACCGCAACAGGAGTAATAATCGTGTATCTTCCATTATTACTGCTACATTTGCGGCTGCATACGAATGTGAAAACGTTTTGGACGTTGTCACAAGCGCACGTAATCCGATATATGATTCAGCATGTTATGTATTTTGTACTCGAGAATGCGAGCGTGTGAAAGGATGTGTTGTGTACTTAGTGATTATTCATTGAGGATTGTTTATATGAGTTTGTAAATGTTAATTGATTAATACCGATGTTTCACTTAAATTTACGATCAGAACTTCTGATTAAATATTAAGATATTTTTTGTGGGTTGTTTTAAGCGTCAATGTGTTGAAGTGTCTATGTGTTTTTATTTAGTAATTTAAATTAAAGAGCGATGGATATGAGTAGTCTACTGAGTACTAATGAGGTAAATCAGTGTTTCTCAAACTCAAACTGAAAAGCACACATCTATATATGATGTTTGGTTTGCATTCTAAAGTGTTTAAGATGCATTACAAATATCTTGGTAAGATTGTAGCATATTAATAAGAAGCAACATTGTTCTAAGTTTTTAAGACGATGATAAGTATTTGAGATTGAGGTTTTATGTATGCACAGAGAGTAAAATGCTTGCCAAATTAGAGACACATTTTTAATAACTTGAATAGTTTTTCGTCATGAAATAAAAATTTAAAAAACCGCTAAATCCGAAAGAATTTGAACCAATAATCTAAAGATATCCATTTGAAATTTATTGAAAACAATTATAGTACTAACGATAACTTACGAATGTGAAAATTGGGTCCTCAATAGAATGGATTACTGGGTTAGGAAACTAGAATAGCTTGTTCATGGTCTAAGAAATCTCATCAGTGGCCCCATATTAGACAATCACAAAGATGCAGATATCGGAGATATATTAAATGTATTGAAGATATTCACCCTAAAAGAAAAATCAATACTTTGAAAGAAATGGCGTGACTATTTAATGAGCATACCGAGAGATCTAATGGAGAAGTCCTTCTGTAACTATGAACCTAACGAGAAAAAAGAAGTAAAGTCGAACCAATTAGATGATGGAAAAACATTCTTGAAGAAGGAACGGCTCAACCCGTGTAGTTGGTGATGGTGTATCAAGTACTTAAATGAATCAACACATTGTAATAAATTCTAATAACATTTTACCTTCATATTTAAAGGTTGACTTGACAATATTTCATTGAGTGATACTATGTAAAATTATATTCTTACTTTCATAAATTACAATAATTTAACTGAATGTTCAAAGGGGCGTAGTAAGAATTCACTGTCTTCAAGACTATAGATCTTAAGTTGAATCTAGTAGTAAATTACCCCCACAAAATAATTTAGATGCCGTCAATATTACAGGACGATTTATTTTTATTTGTAAAATTCTCATTAAACGATAGAATCTTCGAATGCTGCGAGAGAATTCACTCATTAACATATCAGTATAATACGAAGTAACTAGCAGGATATGAGAAGTAATAATATTTAATTTTAAATCAGAAATAACCTACTCGATTAATTAGACGGTTTGGTAACTTGATACCAGACAACCTCTGTTTATTTAATTTAACCTACTCGAATTAGCATTTTGTGAATGATCTGACTTGTGTTTACCTTAAAGTCAATATAATTATTTATTTCTAGGTTTTATAGTTTTTTTGACACGCCCTCAGATCTTTTTAAGTGATAAACTAAAAAGGAAGTTCATGTCATGTCTCCACTGCTGTGTTAAAATTTGAGAATGTGATTTAAAGAAATCATACATTTCCTTGGTAAATTGAGAGGAAATGCGATTCAATGAATTCAAACTATATAATTATAGATAGATAGATAGATAGATATAATTCTTTAAATTACTGTTTAACTCTGATATTAGGAAGAAATTTCATAAAAATATGTAAAAAATACATAAATCTATCAAATTTTTTATCTTTATTTTCGTCTGTAACGTATTGTTTAAAATAGTTTTTTAAAAAATGGTATTTTGTGAAATATATTAACACACAAAAAATAATCTACTTTAATAACATTCTTGAAATTCTTTTTCTTAAAATGTGAAAAGGATTATTTGGAGAAAATCAATTTAAAAACTTCTAAGATTCATATATTTTAATTGGTGGTTAAATTTTATAAAAATACATTAATTAAATTTAGTGTTTACACTTTACTCTTGCATTTAATACCCTTAATATCGAAACTTTTAAAGCTCTTTCAAGACGAAGGCTGCATCCATTATATCGCCCAATGATAATGCATATGGAAACTGTGTGTGACAGCGTTAAAGGGCTTACCGAAGTTCCTTCCTTCTCCGCTTCCCACTCACCCGCCCTCCCTCCCGTCTCTCTTTTCCGAATACATTATCTCGGATACCGCTGGGTTATCCACTTTAGCGCGGATAGTCGGCCCCTTAGCTTCCTGCCTATCGATCTCCAGGCGCCTTCAAGGGTCCTCTTCTCGGCCTACGCCCACAGTGCCTTACGCGGCGGTTTTGCCAGCGGCGAGGGTGGCAGTGGCAGTGGTGCCATTGGTGGTGGTGGCGGGACGGCCGTGGCAGTGGTTCCATTGGTGGTGGTGGCGGGGATGGCAGTGGCAGTAGCATTGGTGCCATTGGTGGTGGTGGCGGGGACAGCAGTGGCAGTGGTGCCATTGGTGCTGGTGCCGGGGACGGCAGTGGCAGTGGCAGTGGCAGTAGTGCCACTGGTGCTGGTGACGGAGACGGCAGCGGCAATGGATGTAGTTTCATTGGTGGTGACGGAGATGGCAGTGGCATTGGAAGAGGTGTCATTTATGATGGCGAAGACCGCAGAGGCAATGGAAGTGGTGTCATTGGTAGCGGCGGAGGTGGCAGTGGCCGTGGAAATGATGGCATTGGTGGTGGTGTCGGCGGCAGTGGTGCTACTTCCAGCTGTGTCGGCGGTGTGAGCGGAGGATGAGTTTATTACAGCAGGGGCTGGAGGGACGAGAGGGGGTGACAAGACTGACAGAAGGGGAAGCAAGCCAGTCGAGGTTGCGGGCGGTGAGGCGGAAGAGGGACAGAACAAGTAGGAGAATCCCCGGAGAACACTACCCTGTTCTCAAGCACGCCGACCATGTACAGGATCAGACCTGAAGTGATGACCATCCGTAGTAGGCAGCATACTTGCTATGTAACTTAGCAGGCCAGCCAGGCTTAGTTATCGTTGGACTATGACGAATTTGTTATGAATAAAAGCAGTTCAAAGAATATTTTTTTGGAGGGGTGTCGTACCGACTTATTCTCTGCAAATGAAATCATTGGGTGTATAAGTGAAAGGTAGGATCCAAAAGTAATTTTAAATAAATGAAAAATAGGGATTAAACAAAATGTATGCCCGTGTGCATGTATGTATAAGACACTCTGTTCAAAACATAAGATTTTATAAGCGGTTTAATTAATTCAAACTAACTTCTATAAATTAAAAGAGTCTACTGTTTCTTATGAATTATTCTTTACTCTCAGTTGGAGTATGATACGGGATTACAAGAACCTTGTATTTTTAAATTACTCGATTAATTACATTTTAGTTAACCAAGGGTGTGTATTTTTCTCTGAATTTGGTGACGTAATATGTCAGCTACTTATAGAAAGATTACTCTAAGAACGGAACGCATTGCCAGCTACTGCTTGGCTACTACTGACAGCAAAATAGCAGAATAAGCCTATGCGCTCAATTTGCCATTTTATTTGTTCGCAATAGTATCCCTTGTAAATGGCTTCGACATTTGTGATGGCGAAGAGGGCAGAGGCAATGAAAGTGGTATCATTGGTAGCGGCTTGTAATATCTTTGTCCGACGTGGCGTTAATTTTTTGGGGGATTTGTTTTGTCAGACTGGGTCTTTCGTGAGTAACGTCTCTTCAGTTCCAGCGAAGTGATATAGGGCGCTCATGTCAGCAACCGATGAAGACAGTATCAGGAGAGGTATTTCAGGGCATCATGTGATGCCACTGCAATGACTCTGACCGGGAGGGCCTAGGGTCGAGACCCGACGGTGGCAATATTTTCGACACCAAATAGATAGCTGGGTCGAGTTTTGGGGTAGTATTCTAGCACTCGGATGCTTTGGTCGGTAGTTTCCCGTGGTTTCTACGACCAGGGCCCTAATCGATCATTTTTCGTGGTTTCACCAATCAACACCAGGTGAATGCCGGAGCAGTACCCTAACAACCGGGCCACGGAACGCGCGTGACATTTCCTTCTTTTTTCTTGTCCTTTCCTTACACCTTACTTTCGCATACAGTAACATGCATTACCCTACCACACATGGCGGGAGACCGGTAGGAAAGTTAGATTTGTTCCCGGCTAGGAGGATGCCTCGGTGATGGGAGATTCCTGATTGTGGGAAACCTCATTACCTGACGGTAGGTCGGCGCCGGATCTCGCAATCCAGCGGGGGAAGATCACCGTCACCTGCGCCGTATGCTGAGAGTTTTTTAAAGGCTGACGCCGCTTCCCAGTTTCCACCTATCACGATCTTCCCAGTCTCCTCTCTCTTACCTCCATTTACCTCCAAGACATGAGCCTTCTTCCATTTTGTGATGCTTTTGCCCCAGAGAATAGAGTTTAACTGTCTTATCACCCTCCTTCCCTGTCCTATCTTGTCGGAAATGTCATCAGAGCTTCTTCCCTTCGGGGAGAGGGTTACTCTGAGGTACTTAAAGGTTTCGCTTTGTTTCACTCCTCTTGTAATTTGCGAAACATAACTTGCATCATCTTCGCCACCAGCTATGACTACTTGATTATAGGTAAACAGCAAAATGTACAGTACATCATTTTCTATTGGGAATCCCATTCCGCTACACTTCTTTCACTGCCACTTCCCAAAGCAACATTCACTACATTTACGGGACTAATTTCCTTAGCCGTTGTTGCGTCTGGGTTCGCCGATCAATCAATCGAAGGCGGCGCAAATCTCGTTCCTTGTGCGGGCGCCATGTGGCCCTGGAGTGACAATATGCTGTCATCTCTTCGCTGTGAATTGAGTCCGACATTTCAAAGGGGAATGAATATTTCCCTACAGACATAGGAAGACGATCACTTGCGTCAATAGTGTCACGGGATGACTCTCTTACTGCAAGCGTTGACATGCGCTTGGCTTCACTCTCGAACTTATTATCTCGCTTTTTAACTCCGAAAAGGACAGAAAGATGCTCTTGCGTAGCTGCTGCGAGTCAGAAGAAAGATGTTCCCTTACGCCCCAACGAAGTAAACCTCCCAGCTCTTTTATTCACCCTGCCCTTATCACTGTTGTGCAATGAAAATAGAACTTGATACGAGTGTGTCAACTCGTAAAAGATATAAAAATTGAGTAATGGAGGTTGTACAAGTTTGTTTTGGGAGAGGCTAGCTAAGAGTTCGAAGGAAATGGATGCAAGACGATTAGATCGTGATATTTAAAGTGAAATATTTGTTTAAATACCCAATTAGTAGTATCTTTAATTAGAAGATTGGCGGAACCTTTGAAACGGTATTAACTACAATTAATCGGTAGTTCAAGAGTACAGAACAAGATATCAGCAAACGCGGAGCAGGTAACTGTTTGCAGATTGATTAGTCGTCCAAAACTTTAGAAGAGGATATTTTCTTTTTTGTTGGAACTTTAAGTGTTTTATTTGATAATTTTCAAGAGTGAGAACGGACGGTAACGTGGGGTAAGTGGAAACCAGCGGCTTCTAAAATTAATGGAAATACCCATGAAGAGGGGCGTCTACGGGAGAAAACTGTTGCGGGACGAAGTTCATAGATACGTAACAGTAACCCTTACGATGGAAGGAAACAGCTCGCCGCATCACATCGTCTTGCTGCCCTTGGAATCGGCGCCGTTCTATGTGCACCGTTTCTCTAGATTAATTATTTTAGATTGATTAATTGTTTTATGGTTGGTTCGTTGGCTGGTAGATTAATGATTCCGGGCGCGTCAACAGCTTAGATAATTATTCCCTTAAGTGTAGTGCATGTTTCCCCCCCCCTCTGGATTATCTTCCGCTGGATGGCGAGATCCAGCACCGACCTACCGTCGGCTAGCAGGGTTTCCCCCTAACCAGGACTCTCACACCAGCGGAGCACCACCCTAGTCAGGACAAGCTCTAAGCTCCCGACCGGTCTCCCGGCATGTGTGGTAGTGTAAGTGTGTGTGTGTGTATCTAAGGGGTGAGGATAGGACAAGGATTGCGCGCGGTCCGTGGCCCGTTTGTTAGGGTACTGCTTCGATGTTCGCCTGGTGTTGATCGGAGAAATCACGGAAAACTACAAATCAGAGCAGCCGGCCACTAGAATTCTCCTCCAGATAGCGACTGAAAATTATTTTATGCTTCCGAACGATATGTTAATTAGTATCGTAAGTCTAGTGCATATTTTGTTACGGAAAGTGTGGTGGTGATCTTCCCCCGCTGGCTGGTGCAAGCCTACACGTAGGCTTGCGGGGTTTTCCTCTCCTGGCGGGGACAAACTCTAAGATCCCTACTCATAACTCTACACGTGTGATAGTGTAGAGTATGTAAGTGTAAATATGTGTGTAAGGAGAAAGGATACGACAAGGAAAAGGGAGGAAATATTCCGCGCAGTTCGTGGCCTATTTGTTAGACTATTGCGCCGGCATTCGTCTGGTGTTGATTGGAGAAACTACGAAAAACGACCGATCAGAGCAGTCGGGCGCTTGAAATCTCTTCGAGACAGCGGCTGAATTCGTTCTAGTTATCTAGCTGGTGTCGAAAATCCGGTCATTACCGGGACTATAACCGTTGACCTCCCGATCAGAGGCAATTCAGTGACATCAGTTGATGCTCTGAGCCTTATAGACCGGTCTAGGTCTTTCGACATTTTTGCCTCTACGGTCATTTCAGAGGCATCAGAAACAAGCTTGTCGAGATTAATATGTTTTCTATTGTGAATAGCTTTTCGCGCAGCGCGCAGAGTTGGTGAGTATTAAAACGTTTCAGTGTGTACGCACAAGGAATTGAAAATAAACTTTACTTTCAAAATTGGGTACCAGCAACTGCAGTTTTCAGGATTTTCAGATAAACAATATTATGCCACTAAGCTTCATCCTTATTTGAATATTTTCTCTCCCACGCTCTCTGCAGTTTCGAAGGGCAACCTCTGTTTACACTACAAAATGGCGTGAAATTCGTGCATCTCCCATAAAATTACAAATTACGTTTCTTCAAAATGGCTAATTTTTTTATTCACATTAAAAATTCAGCTAAATAGTATTATTTCATAAAATAAAACACGATGCGTAAGAAAGTTACACATATTTTTTAAAAATTTCTCTTGTGTTAAAGAATTAAAGTGGTCTGTGATGAACTTCAGCTGCTGTTCTCATTTTAAACAAACTTGTATATGTTGTATAAAGTTGTATATGTTGTATAAAGTAAAATTGTAACATGTTTTAAAAGTAAGGTGTGCAATTAGTAAGAGAAACTATCTCTTACTGACATTCAAACTATAGCAAATTAAAACAAATTGTTATGAAAATGGACACATATCGTATACAAATACAAATTTTGAAGACCTTTAAATTGGCAGGACCCTCATGTGATGAGAAACATGAGCATGCTATATATACTCATGTCTTAATGGCTGAGTAAGTTGTTATTGACTTGTAAGTTTAGGGTATATTCAAAATGGTAGCGTAGTCTTCCGCGGCCGGAGTCAGTACTTATTTGTCGGAGACGCTGCGTTAAAGGCACACATGACGTTTTTGCCGCTATTCTGCAACCTTCCTCAGGGCAAAATGAACATTTCGCTCTGAGGAAGGTCGTGTATTAGCAACAAAAACGCTGGCACCGGTGCCTAGGACGCGGCGTATCTCGGACAGCTAAGTAAATATATTTTCAGAATGGTATTGTGGCTAATTATATTGACAACAAATTGTCTCTTCGCATTTTCTTGACTGTTATCTATGGGCTTATGCCACATCTCTTGCAAGAGATGTCAAAGGCTTTAGTAAACCTGGAGGATTGAATTTTTGATACATTTACGGCTTCTTTTTAAACTGCAAACAGTGCTCACCTTGACTTCGACGTAGCGTTCTTTGTAGTAATATCAACTCTTCATAGATCTTTCGGTATAAAAGGTTTGTATGAGAAAAATTTCATGTAAAGTAGGGTCCGCATTTCATCTTATTCGTTTTCAACTTTTGTTCCCAAATAACGGCTAAAAATATACTACAGTACTTGGAAAATTCCTTTATAATAAACAAGTTTTAGGTTTTTCGCAATTGGACTATACTATTTTTATATGCAAAAAACGAATGTGTTCAAAGCTGGAAAATGTTTGATTTAGAGTTTGATTTGATTTATTTAGTCAAAGAACAGTAAAAATATGTATGACGTATGAGGAAGAAGTACCATATGCTCTTAATTTCTTCATCTCCAAATTCTCTTCCGAACATTCTAACTGCAAATAGTTGAATGATGAATGAAAGTTTCAAAAAAAGCGTGGTTAGCAACATTTGAAAACTAGACATCTTAGCTACCACTTGTTTTGTGTTTTCAACGTAAGTTGCGTTGATATCAGTTACTCAGACCCAGTCAATATTTTTTTTTATTTTTAAGAAATACCAACATTATTTTAAATTAGTATGTTACGTACTTCTCCTCCTAAATTTACATAGCGTTCTCGTTTGTACTATTAAGCACATCAAGTTTTTCAATTTAACAGATCTAAAATATTGAGATACATTGCCCTACAACCTGTAACGTTGATACATTGCTGAGCCATTTTGTATCTACCTTCACTGGAGGAATGTGTGACCATTTGATGTACGACCTAGATGCTTGCCAAAACCTGTCATTTCAGACCTTGGCCACTACTGCTTCGTTCACTTACTTTAAATTCTAAACGTATGAATCATTCTCTGATTTACTGGCTTTTCGTGAATATTGTTCAAAATTAATGTCTCTGCTCCAAAATCATCTTTGATTTTCACATTTATGAATATTGAACAATGATGATATTCAAAGGAAAATATCACTGTGAAATGTAATATTTTTTGTACTATTTTTCTTATTTTTCAGTTTTGTAACAGAGTTTTCAGTTTGTATATTGAATGTACAACTGCAGGTTGTTATTGTGTGCTTTTTTAGTCAATTTCTCTATTGATTGTGTATCCATTAGTTGCAACCTTCCTCCATTTGACAGATGTTTAGTATTTTAAGAACGTGTCGAATTTAATATGAATGTACAATACGATTAAATAAAGGAACATTTCTCGATGTGGCATCGATAAGATATATATCCAAGTCATGCGTTTATTATTTTGTTGCGTAGTCTTGTTAATTATCTTTAAGTACTTCTGTTTATGTATTGCTGTTAAGAAATGTTCATGCCTAAGAATAACAATCTTCATAAACCTCTGTTCAACATCAAATGTTAAAAACGGAAAACTGGTTTTGCTAGATGAAAATTATATCGTTTTATGTTCAATGAGAGCGGTAGTCACATTCTAATCTAAATTTTTGAAATTATTAAAAATCTTCAAATCATATTTTTTGTTATGAGTTTAAATAACCGGCATATTTGAAATTATTACATTGTAAAATCATGAACTCGTAAACATAGCAATGATAATATTAACGATATGTTATTTAATATATTTCAGCAAGTTTGCCGGACACCGCTTAAGGCGTATGTCAACACATCGTCGATTTGGGTTTGACAAAATATACTGACTCAGACATTTGTTTCTCATGCCGTACGATTTTAATATATGCATCTTTGTGTCACACCATCTACATAAACAATGTAGCAGACACTTTACCGGGAAGAGGGGCATAAACTGGCTGAGATGTGTAGTCGATGATGATGAACATCCATCCTAATGTTCTCCTTTTTAAACAGCAAAAATACCTTCTAACGGATACATAGAATGATATAAAATATATTTTAAAATATTTTTCGGTTCTTGAAGAAGAAATACATAAAACAGTGAATATAGAGTCAATAAAAAGGAAGACTTAGTGTTACTCAATTTCAGGTAGTTCTACCTTAGTCGTCTTTCATCATCTCTCTCGCTGCATCACTTCCGGATACTGAATAAACATGAGAGCTTCTAAAGCGTGCGGTCCCACAAACGACAGCAAAAAAGTCTGAGTGGGCGCTGACGGTAGAGGGAGTCTCCTTTTCGTATTACATTTACATTATTTTTTACTGAAGAATTGCCTCAATATTTATAAGAAATAATAATTTCTCAGTCACATAGATTTAACAATATTAAAATAGTTTTATTGTGCAGTGTGATCTAAAAACGGTTGTTAGTAATTTGTTAAATGGTGGAAAGGAAAATGATTCATTGTTAGTGTTTGATTCGTTGACATTAGTTTGTTTATTACGAGTATTTGTTTTGTAACCAAATTTTAACCTTTTTAATGAATCGCAACCACCGAGACTGTTGCGTTGGTATACAAACAATGACGAGAAGGATTGTATGAAGAGTATAATATAAAAGAGAGGGTCTTAGAGGTGATATGTTCGTTTATCCGTTTTCCGGATTTACATCGTTCGTACAATTACATACGATGTATTTTTTGGACCCGTCTAGTTAAAATAACAGCACCGATTTTAACATTGGAGATATTACTCGTGAAAGAACCTGATGTGTTAAGAAAATTGGTTGGAAACCGATTTTAAATTCTGGAAAATTCTTTTATTTTTTATTTGTGTGTTTTTGAAAATTTGGAAATTGAATGGATTTTGCTGGTATGTTTGTTAGTGAATGGTGTGAGTTTGTGATATTTGTGAGTTTGGTTTCATATTGTATTGAAAGATATTTTTTCGAAGTTGTTTAAACTTGTGAATTTTCGGCATTTTGATTAAAGTAATAACAATTTTCGATAATTGAGTCAATTGATCTTCCCTTAAAAATAGATGTCCGATGAGTCATGTAAAGGAGTACGGTCTGTTTGTCGTTTTGTATATGTTCACTGTTTGTGTATGAGAGAGTTTATGTTGTGTTATTAGTGACCGGTTGTGGAATCTTTATTCTTGCTTGTTAATTTTGATAGTTATGTGGGTTTTCCAGGTTAGTTTTGTTCCGTTATGAAGTCCTGGTTTTTATATTTGTTGTTAGGGGTCCCTTGATGGGGATTGTTTATTACTACGGAGTGGGGGAGGTGAACTTTCTGAGGACAAGTTTTTGCTAGGTTTTGTCGGGATTAGTTGCTTGATTCATTCATAATTATACTTTATTAAAACGTAAATTTCACAGAAATGGCACTTACATCCTCTTTTATTTCAAGTCTTCAATTATGAGTAGAAACCGACTTCTCGTCGTCATGTATGTAAGTTTCGCTTAGTGCCAACTTATAACAGTCTTTTTTTATATCTCCCATGTGAGACCTTAGACTATGGGCACATAGTAACGATTTGGGATTGAAACAAGTATTTTTAAAACGCATTGGTTTGAGTTAACAAGTACGTTTACATTGGGTTTGGATTACAAGTACGGACACGGTCAAATTCATTCCTTCTTTGAATTTCAACTGTTAAATAAGTCATCATATTTATATGTTTATGGAATATGTGTTTGTGCAACATTCTTATTTTTACCTATACTTGCAAGCTTTAACATATACATTTAAACTTATCGCATTGCGTAACCCAAACTTTTGGTGTACCTAAAATTTGCAACATGGAATATCACAACATGGAATACCAATCACTTTTCTGCATTGTAGAAAGAGTTGACGGAAAGTAGCTGTTCCGTCTCGTGAGATGCCAATACAGTGCATTTGATTCAAGTTTTTTCCTTCAACGACAGGAACCACATGAATGTCTTTGAGAGAAATCTGATTCTAAAATAGTTCATCTTCCATGAGCAAACAAAAAGTCCAGAAGTAAAAAAGAAACTTTTTCCTAACGTCACTGCAACATTAAAAAAATATCTGGCCGCTGGCCTACTTCCTGATCGTCACTTCTGCTCTTTAGAGAGACTCTTACTCACTTGCTTTCTTTTTTTGAATTCGAGAATTCATTGGTTGTTTGATTATTTCGTGTTTCCAGGCGCGTCAACTGCTAAGGTCATTAGTCCCGTATGTGTGTACATGTTTTCCTTTGGATGTAGCAGTGATCCCCCGCTGGTTGGTGAGATCCGGCTCCGACCTGCGCGTCGACTAGCGGAATTTTGCCCAACAAGGTATCTCACACCAGCAGGGCACCGCCCCTGTCGGGACAAGCTTTACGCACCCGACGTTTGGTAGTGTAGTGCAAGTAAGTGTAGAGTGCGTGTAATTAAGGTATGAGGATAAGACTAGAAAGGGGAAGGAAAGATCGTGCGCTGTCCATAGTCTGTTTCTTTGAACTGCTGTGGAATTCGCCTACAGTTAATTCGAGAAACCACGGAAAACTACCGATCAGAGCACGAACAAGGAACAGCAAGGTCACAGGGAGGTATCCAAGTGAACGTTTTCCGCCAAAGTTCCTCTGGCTGATTCTCGTCAATTAGGAATATTGCCAGACCCATAATTTGCATTCGAGTATGTTCATTGCAATTAACCATGCACACATTCACAAACTCGAACTTTAAGCGGCCTATTGCTTCTCATCATTTAGGTCAATACATATTTCTTTCTGTAAAACTTTCTAATAGATTTTTGCAACAGACGTGAATATTTTTCGAGTGCTCAGCAGGAAGGTCACGAATCCGAGTCTCTCATTGCGAAGGAGTAAAATCTGAATTTCTTGAGCGAATGAATGTTGAAAGTTTTCCTATCGAGAAAGAAGCCTCCGTCACTTCTCACAATCAATTACTCCCCGCAACGACCGGTAATTCGCGAGCTTATGTGATGAATTTGTAACATGTACTCTTACTCATTACAATGACTTTTAAATAGTTGCGACGCCATGCACCAGCGAAAGGCCCAACCCGCGAGACTTGCTATGTTCTTTCAGACAGCACGCGCATGTATCCTAATGTGTCTGAATTGTCAAGATGTTCGTTCCTGCCAGAATAAACTTTGCACGTCGACGATATTTTGCTTTAAAATAAAAATCAAAACTGTTTCACGAAAAAAAATTACCACAAAAATTTAAGACACCAACTTTGCAGAAGGCGCTTGCTCTTTTGTGACTTGTACTGTGATTCATTATAAAAGTTGAATTTGAATTAGAGGAATGTTATTTCACTTGTTATGTGTGGAGAGTTTGTTTCTGTTTTTAAAATAAAAATCAACGAACTTTCGTTACTAATACAGAATAGCTGCTCTTGTTCGTAGTGCCCATGCAACCTACACCATTGTAAAAACTCTTGAGATGAAGTAGACGATGAAGAGTGGTTATCCCGTCACGCGAAATGGCAACGCAGCATTTATTTCCCTTACCTCCTCAGTACTATAGTGTGGGCTTTCGACGAAAAAGGGAAGTGTCTTGTGGCAGAGGTTATTGACTACGGCAAACAAAGACAAAAATCAAAATATGAAATATTTGTCTATGAATCTGTAGTTGCGATTTGTACTAAAGGATCGATGATGATATCTGAAGACACTAAGAGGTTATATCTCTTAATATCTAAATATAAGTGAGTACATATATTAAGAATTAATTTAAAGTGATGTCCGTTCATGATGAAGCGTTCATGACGTGTTAATGAAGCCCTGATAAACCTGTTGAAAGAGAAGAGATTTTGTGAATCGGCAAACTATTAAATAGAGGGATCTCACAAGTTTGAAGTAACAATGAAATAGACCATAGGTCCTTTATGTCGTTCGCGGAGCTAATGGTAATTACAACGGCAATAATAACCTGATGTAACTCCTTTGAGGTTTTTCTTCTTTTCGTTAACGTCTGTGTTTCGACACATTGCTTCCTTAGACATATACATATTTCCTTACATACTTCAGGCGCGAGATGTACCTTAATGAGGCATCTGTAATCATACCACATTAAATTGGACATTACCTTAGTTCATGTGCGTAATTCTTGAATTCAATAGTTAATCAAACAAAAAATCGGAAAAGTAAGAATAAATGAAACAATAGAAGGAAAAGATTACACAAGTGAAAGGTAATAGATGATAAAAAATAAATCTGATGTACCAGGCCTGCGTCTCAAATAGTATTGTTGAAACACGCCGCCCCCTGCCTTCTTATCACTTGTGAAAAGAAATTTGTTTCGAGAGTTTATTTTCTTTGTTTTAATAGACAACC
Organism: Teleogryllus occipitalis; assembly: GCA_011170035.1. Classification (NCBI taxonomy): domain Eukaryota; kingdom Metazoa; phylum Arthropoda; class Insecta; order Orthoptera; family Gryllidae; genus Teleogryllus; species Teleogryllus occipitalis. The sequence continues at coordinate 40,013 of BLKR01005966.1, read as the reverse complement.
AAAGGAAACGTTATGTAAATATCAAAAAATAAACAAAACAACAAAGTATATTAGGAAAATTAAACGTATTAAGAAACAGATGTTATCCGTCGACATCTGGTGTTATTACAGGAAGTCGCCGTGCCTATCTCTGAACGGATCATTTCCGTACGCACACGTCCCTTCAGAACTGCTCGTCAGCATCAGCCGGCGCGTCGGAGGAGGCGGCGGCGGCGGCGGCGGCGGCGGCGGCGGCGGCCGAAGCCTGGCCTGGTCCCGTCCCGCGGGACTCCAGCGCGGTGCATTTGCCCCAATTTTTTTCCCTTCCACGGCGCAAGCCGCGCCTCCCCGCGTGCTCCCGCCCGCTGACGTCACAGGGGCGGCGGCGGCGGCGGCGGCCCATCGCGCAAGCGCCGGCCGCGCATCGGGGGCGTGGCGGCGGCGGCGGCGGGGGGCGGGGAAGGGGGCGGCGGGCCTGCCAGAGCACGTGGGGACGCCGCTCGGAGCGGACGCGATGCCGTCTCCGCCTCCGCCGCCGCCTCCACCGCCACCGCCTCCGCCGACGATCGTCGCCTGCCAGCGACCTCCGGCCTCTTTGCCGGAAAGCCCTTGAGTCCCCGGGGAAAAACGCCAACGGCGGGGCCATGTCTTCGACGGAAGAACACTGCCCGGCGCCGGTGCCGCCGCCGCCGCCCCCGCGCGCTGCCGCTGCCGCCGCCACCGCCCCCGCCGCCGCCGCCGCCGCCCCCGGCCGCGCGCCCGTCGACGCCTCCGCCGCCGCCCGCCAGGCGCGGATGTTCAAGAAGTGCAAGAGCGCGACCTTCCAGATCGACGGAGCCACCTACACGATAGGTGAGTGACCTGTGCCGGCCGCGGTCGACGTGCTGTCACTGTCACTTCCAAGAAGTGCAAGTTTAGTATGTGATGCCTGTCCAATGTCACGTAGCTACTGCTACAGTGTCATGGTTTGTTGTGTCCGAGTTCCGTACAGATAGCACACGTCTACGCATATATTTGCCTTTCTCCATGTATCCAGGTTCGTGCCTCTTGAAGTGTTAACGACAAAATGAGAATAATCGGAAGCATTCTTTAGTAGCAGCGGTGTCACTCTTTGGCAATACAGTTTTGCTGTCATAAGATTATTTTCAGTGTCTCCACTCTCCATATAGGGTGACGTCTAAAGAACGGAACTGAATATGTGAGAGGTAAATATATTTTATTGATAATATCATTGGATATGAAAATTCAACTTTGGCATAACTATCCAGTGAGTAAAAGTCCATTAGAACAAAAGATACTCTAGACGTGAACACCCGACGGCGTGCTCTGGTCTGCACATGTCCCGTGACAGCCCTCGAAAGCATCGTCACTGCCGCACCGCGCTCGGGCGTTCGTCTGTAAACACTGCACGGCCTCGTCGTCACCCGCTTGACGGCCCGGCGCCAGACGCCTGGCACTCGACGCCCGGCGTCGGCGTCGGCGACCGAGGAGCGCGACCCTGTGTCCCGGCCGCTGCCGCAGCTCGGCGACCTTCCCGGCTATTTCTGCCGGCGGCGCCACCGCCGCGCTCCGGGTATTTACCTCCTGCCAGCCACCGGAGTGAGCTCATCAGCGAGGCAGAACACCGGGATTCAATTGCCCGTCCCCGGCACGGTGCACTACGTTCGAATCGATTTCGCCGACTTGCGGGAGAATTTTTTGTGTAGTTTGAGGGGAGTCTTACACTTTCCGGCTGAGTTTTGAGATGATCTAGGGTTGCGCCTCGAGGGAAGAATTCGTACGCTAGAGTTTTACGCTTCTAGGCATTCTTTTGTGTTATTTGTTTAACACGTTTTCCGAGAACTATTTATGAATGAATTATTGATTTTCGTGGAATTATTATATCATAACTGTGGGTCAGGACTTTCGTTTATTTTAATGGTTGTATATGTTTAAAGAATGACATGACCAAGACTCCACAGACCACACAATAAGGAAATATCCTTTTTGTGTTATGCACGGTTATGTATTTGTTATTTGAGAAACAGCTATCCTGGATGTATGAATCACTTTTATGAGAATTATTTATTACTAATTAGTCTTAAAGTTTAATTTATGAACTTGAATTGGCAACTCAATTAGTAAGTACCAGAAAACTGTGCTTGGTATAACAGAAAGAAGCACAGTTTTAATGAAGACCAAAACAACAATGTGAAAGTTAATATCCCTACTGAACTTTTCGGAAGAGCTTGGAACTCACGTAGACCAAAAAAGACAAATCTACGTCCTAAAAGTCACCTGTTTTGATTCCTCATTAATACTTGTTATGCTTTCCACTTATTCACGTTTTTTAACTAGTTTTGTCATAGTCAATGGTCAATTTAAAGTATTGAAAGATATTTCTACTACATCATACAAATATTCTTAGTTACAGATATATTACAGAATATATTTTCTTTTAAGCATGTTTGTTTTCAACAGACAATTGCTTCATTCCAGAAAGGATAATGGAAGGGGACAGATATTTTAGCAGAAAAGTGACCACTGGAATATTCCGGTGTATGAAAAAGTAGACGCTCAGTTAATTTCAAAGGGAAGGCGATTTAAAATATCAAAATAAATCAACAATACCTTCAATGTACTTGTATATTACTTTAGTTTTTCTTCATATTAGACGTATTTCTGGAGTTCATTTTGATAAATTGAAAACAAATCTCCACTTGTATTCTCTCCTTCACACTTTTTGTCACATTTTTCATTCTATGAAATATCATTACTTCATTAATATTTTATTGTTTCACAACAGATGATATAAATTAATTGTAAAATCATCTTCATCATCATCTTATCCTTCTTTTCCTTCTTCTTCTTCTTCTTCTTCTTCTTCTTCTTGGATAGTCTTCTAGCGTGACCCGACTTCCTACATCCATATGTTTACATTGTCGTTCTATTTCTCGCATTCCATTAGGTTTATAAATTATTATTGATTTTACCACTCTTTCATCATCATGCTTTTCCGTACATTGCATTCATTGGTTCTTAGTTTGTTTGCGGCGCCTTACCAAGGCTGTTTGAATCAGATATTACGTGTTCGTTTCTTAATCTAATCTAATATTGATACGCATGTGCATTTTTATAGAAAAAAAGTTCTGCAACTTGTATTATTTGGTGCTAAATGCACTTTTCTAGGTGGAGACTAGCGCGGTTATTAATTAGTAAAATTTTGTGTTTTTTTGTTTTGTTCGTATTTTATTTCTTAATGTTGGTTCAATTGGAATTCACATCGTCTGATATTTATTAAGACTGTTCCGAGTATCAGTTTCTCACACTAACTACAAGGCAAATCGGGCAATCTCCGTGCGACGTTTGAAAGAATCACCAGTGGTGGTGTGGCCTCGCCCGTGCCCCGTGCGGCACGGGGCGGCTGGACCGACGCCCCTGCCCTGGCGTGACCGTCGCCCGTCACTCACGCGTCGCACGTGACCTCGAGCTGCACGTGCGCGCCCGGTGGCGAAATCGCGTACTTCGACGCATGACCCACATTGTATTGAAGAGTATGCTCCCTCCGTAGCCCTGTCTCGCTCGTGTGCGGTGGAAGTTTGGGAGTGATGCGTTTAAACGAGAAAGTGATAGGAAGTGGTCACGGTTCCGTTGGTGCCGTGTTCGTTGTTCGAGGGTCTTCATTGTAAAATATCATTTAAGTTGATTTTGTAGATTTGAATTCTTAATCGAACAGCGGTTACCTTGGTTTCGTGTTGGTTGTTCGAGGGTCTTCATTGTAAAATACCATTTAAGTTGGTTTTGTAAATTTGAGTTCGGAATCGACCTGCAGGTTCAGCTGTGATACGCGTTGCTTCACATTTGATTGCAGTTGCTAATCGATTAGTGATTTTGCATTCTGGCAGCCTTGAATATAATGTAAATTAATGGTAATGGATTTGTGAAATTAAAGCAGATTAGTGTGACGGACTATAGTGTGCTAACCATACAAATAGCAATAATTTTTCGATGTGTGTGACTCTCAACAAATAGGTACTGTCAAAAAATGAGAATTGTGGTCACCAGTTATTTTATTTTTTCTAGGATAAAATTTAACGCTGTTGTTAATTGCAATTTTAGCCTACATATTAACGACTATTGTGTTTATCGCTGAGATGTATTAGAAATGCGTTTATTTATTAATCTAGTTTTCCGTAGCCGTGCTCAGTGGTGGGTACAGGCTCCCTGAAAATTTTCAAACGGATCTGTAGTATCAATGATATTTATTAATTGTATCATTTACACTTTAATTTCATTCTTGTGTGTGTTTTATTTACTTATCTGTAAAGATGTTGTACGTAAGTAAAATGGTGGAATGGAAAAAGGGGATCAGATATGTAGTTACCCTCTCTTGCTTTAGGTTGCACACGCGTATGGTATCTTCCAATTTATTACATTGCTCTGGCTCCTAAATTCACCTTTTGTTTAAAATATTTTTATCACTTACTAACTTTACGAGAAATAAATTCCCAATACCATAGCATAGTCTTGAATCGATGATTTAAAACTAGAATTTTCATCTAATCATTAAACCATTTTTCGACAGTCATCATTCAACTTTGTTTTGTGAATGAACCTTCAGGCTCGCGTAGAAAGGGTAGATGGCAGTTGGTGCACGGTTTCGAATCGATTTTCTGTCATCAGCACTCGAAGGGGCATGGTAAATTTGGCGCGCATTGTCAAAGACTAAGAAATCACGCTTCTTCTAAAAGTCGAAACTTTTCTACATCTTCATGCAGCAAAAACCTATCCAACATTTTCACTTTCGACCGAAAAATGAGACAACCTTTTCCTTCATTAATTTTTGCGCCAATATTTCACAAAGTACTATCGAAGCACATTGAGTTAGGGATCGAAAATGGAGAAGAGGTCGTGAATAAAGTGAAACTTTCAGTTTTAATTTGTAACCCCCTTTCTAACTGGGCCATTATACTTTTTTCTTGACGAAGTACGACTTCCCATCTCCGCCTCGTCCGTAATGAAACGAGTCGCATGAGAAATTGATTTGGGGAGTGGAGTGGAATCTCGTTTCACTGTGAGGTTCTGCCAAAGCGAGCGGAGGCATTCCCGCGAGAAATCACAATCGCGTGTTCCTTCCCAAGCGCGTCCAAGCCGTAAAGCCAGCAGTTTCCGTAAGATGCTTTAAAAATAGGTGGAAATTTTCATAGAACATTCGCCCTTATTGACGTGGGAATCGTGTGCATATTGACTGCACTGCTAAACAAATGTCTTTTCTTTAGTGCAGAGCTCGGGAAATATTGTTTTTATACTTGAATAATCTTATTTTATTGAGGATAATATAGTGAAAATATGGAAGCCGCTTCTTGATATTATGTGATTATCGTGCAATGTAGTTGGTTAGTACTATAATATACAAACTCAGGGTGACTTCATTGTTTATGATCCCGTAGATGTAAATTAATATCACAAGAAATCCTTCAGAGTATTAGAGCTTTTTCTCAATATTTAATGTATTTTAGTAATATTATCGTATGAAAGAATTTTGAGAGATTGCCCAATCTACTTTTATTGTTGGGATTTTTTAGAGATAAATTACTTTATTCGTTCAGAATTGAATATTTAAGTATTCAATCCAATGAATCGAGAAGATTCCTTTCTATGTAAAATATAATGATTTTAAAAGTAAAAATAACATCTTACTAGAACACACCTTTAATCGGTCACACACTGAACTGTGTGTATGTGTGTATGTATGTGTGTGTGTGTGTGTGTTACCTGTGAATACCTTAGCGTCGAATGTACAGGAGGCGGACATGTAACATCGAAGGTACCTGAGAATTCCTTAACGTCGAATACGCTTTCTTAATAAGGACACGACTGCATTACTTTATCGCTTTACATCATTGTGCGGAGCCTAAAACAAGAGAAGGGGAATTACATATCCGGGACCCTCATTTCCAATAATGTTTTTAATTTACACAAAACGTATTGTACTAGTTAATAAATAATACACACACGAGAACGCAATTACAATTATTAAATAATTTACATTTTTATTGAACCTTTTGTAAGATTTCCGAGTGAATTGCAGGGCCTCTTCCCCAAATGTATCACTATTATCCAAATTGCCAGTTAAAAAATTAAATGAGGTCGTCAACTCTTTCCAGAATGTTAAAATGTTTTATTACGTAATGACACGAGCCCTTATGAAATTAGGGGGCATGGCCCCCCTGAAAACTGTGTGTGCAAGTCCTCTCCGTTTTCCTATCTACTGTACTTGCAAAAACTTAGCATGACCGTAACAAATATTGTAGACAGTGACTGCGTCAGCGACACTTTATGGGGTTCAATAACAGTGGCGGATTGTAAATTGTAAAAAATCGTCCTCTTTCCTAAGCTTACTGTTTATAGAGGGGATGAACGTTACTAGTAGTTCTTTATTTAATAGTTACGCTTTTACCAAAGAACCAATTGGTTCTGCACTAAACTCATTGCTAATACAAGCCATTATATGAATTATCATTTAAAATTTATGAATATACATTGATACTGAAAAATTGTAGACTGAATATTAATGTTCAAAACTAAAATTATAAAAAAAATTATTTTCTCATTATAAAAATTATAACAATAATTGACGCTAATTTTCAATATAGTAACGTTTGCCGAAAACAATATTCACTAAAACGTTTTATAAATTATGTAAAAATCTTTAGAATTAATTTGTTTATTAATCAGTCAATTACTTAATTGAGATACATCTATATAAAGTGTGTGTTCTATTCAATACGACGCAAATGAATACATAAGGTTTTTATTAAGTGCTAAAGAATACACACGCATTTGTTGGTTCGAATATATTTTTATTCTCTTCACAAATGAATGTGTGCAAAACGGTTCTGTCAGAAGTCATAAGTATACAACAGAGGCTTTATAGTCCAAAGTGAAGTATATTAAGATTGACCTGCTTCAAATAATTGTAGGGAACAGGAGCAGGAGTTCATTAACATCATCAATTTATAACGAATGCATTTTCCATGCGTTTTTCGACCAGTGTGTTAGAATGAGCTATTTCCGTTACGCCCATCTACATCTAACGATTTCAATCGGGCGTCGCCAGAACGAGATGCCGGGGCGTATAAATAGGCTGGCGCACGCTTGTCCCGCGCGCCTCCCTCGAGGCACGCCGCCACTGTTGTCATCGTCGACGCCGCCACTGCCACCGCCACCGCCACCGCCACTACCTTCGCCTCCGTCTCCGAACCCGCTTCCGCCATCGCCTCCGTCTCCGCCTTTGCCTCTGCCTCCGTCTCCGTCCCCGTCTTTGCTTCTGCCTCCGTCTCCGCCGTCACCGCTTCCCCTTCGTTTCCGCCACCGCCTTCGTCTCTGCCTCTGTCACCGCTTCCGACTCCGCCTCAACCACCGTCTCCGCCTCTGCCTCTTCTGCCGCCGCCGCAGTCATCTCTTCCTCCGCATACGCTGCCCCCACCGCTGCCACCTCCCCCCCTCCCCGGCCGCTTCGACTGCTTCCATCACCCATGCCGTTCCGGCCGCCCCCACCGACCCCGCCGCCCCCACCGACCCCGCCGCCCCCACCGACCCCGCCGCCCCCACCGCCCTCGCCGCCCCCGCCACCGCCCCCTCGCCGCCCCCGCCGCCGCCGCCGCCCCCGCCGCCACCCCCGCCGCCTCCATCGTCGCCGTCGGCACCGCCGCCGCCACCGCCGCCGCCGCCGCCACCGCCGCCGCCGCCGCCACCGCCGCCGCCGCCGCCACCGCCACCGCCACCGCCACTACCACCGCCGCTGCCACCGCCCCCCCCGCCGCCCCCACCAGTCCCGCCGTCGCCACTGTCGCTACTGTTATCGTTGCCAACGCTGCTTTCGCCGCCGCAGCCGCCAACACTGATGTCGTCGCTACCGCCGCGTCTGTTGTTGTCGCCGCCGCCGCTAACGGCGCCAACGACGTGCCCGCTATTGGCGCCATCACCGTCGCTAAAGAAATCAACGAGTCTGCTACCACAAACGCTCCGTCGCCGCTTTTACCTCCGACACCACTAAGAACTGCTACCCCCACACAGGTGATACTACGCCTCTGTCTCCCCCTCATTTTCTTCGTCCCCCTATTCTCCCACCCCTTCATGAACCTGCTGACTCTTCTCCACATCTTCCTCTCCACTGTTCTTCCTCATCCTCCTTCCCACGATTTTCTTCTATCTCGTACCCTCTGTTTTTCATCTTTCTGCTCTCCACTCTTTTCCTCAGTTATCCTTAACACTTTTTCCTGATTTTTCTTCCCATTCTTATTCCATAGCCTTCTCTCCACTCTTTATCCCCATTCTCCTCCCCGCCTTTCTTCCGCATTCTTTAAGCCAATCTTTTGTTCTCATTAACTTCCTCACTCTTGGTCACAACCGTCTTTCACTATATTGCCACAGTGTCCCCTATAAACCACCTCCCTCACCACCTAACAACATCCGCTTCGGCTTTCACCTTCCACCACAACGTTTCAATCACCGCCTTCCCAGCGGTCTCCTCATATCTAACAGTCCTCCAATGACTTGCGCTAGCCCGGTCGTATCCACGTCCATATCTGCTGCCAGACAAGCGACTCTAATCTGAGAGAGGGGGAGGGCAGGGAAGAAGCAGAGCCGACGTTTTCGGGCGTCGCGACGCCTAGCAGCCTTCGCCAGAATGCAACGCTCACTTGGCGCCTCCCACCAGCTGCTTGGCGCCGTCGCTCTGTGTTATTTTTTGAACAGGGCGTGCATAATTATCGCAAACAGAGAGATAGGGCATATATTAAAATATTGATCGAGTGGTGAAGTGGAAGGTTTGAAAAATGTAATGCGAGTTCTCATAGTACAAAGAAAATATTGGTAAAAGCGATGTCGAATAGCATTATTTATTAGTCCACTATGGAAAAGTACTTGCCATTTTGGACGTTCTGTGAAGAAATGAAACCAAACATCATTAAAAACATTACAACTTCTATATTTTTGTCGCTGAAATGTTAAACTACCGCGCTAGTGAAAATCAGAAAAGTTTTGAACGCAGTAATCTACGCGCTCAGGTTGAAATCCCAGATGCAGTAATTACTTATTCTTGTTGGAAATCCTCGTAAATACCTGTATTAGGTCAATTAGGAGGGATTTGAGTTCAAATGTGCTGCGGATTCCACAACAATATAATATTACGTTGCCATTTCAAAAATTAATAGGACTATAATGATAGTAAATATAATTAAATCCTCAATAATGTACACAAATCCATTGAAATGTGCGTATTAACGGCGTGAGAAATATTTAAAAAATTGCATTTGTGTAATTTTTTAAAAAACAAACAGTTTATCAAAATGAACTTTACGACATATTAAACAGTTACGTCATATTAAACAATTAGCACTATCCGTTGCAAAAAATTGACAAAAATATACGAGCCATTTTTGAGAAAATGGCGTTTCAGCATTTTTGAAAATTCGGAATTTTGAGTTTATTTTTACAGAAAACTGTTGTGTTTTGAGAAACTTTATTTGACATTATTTAAAGCACATGCACTCATAAATACAATACTGTGAAGAAATCGCCTCTAAAGTAAGTATTACTGACGTGAAAGACGAGTAAAAAAAATATATTTTTGTAACTTTTGAAAAACAAAGGAATAGAGCTATATGGCATTCATGTCATCGGATAGGATGCATTTGGTACTAACTCTACCAAAAATTTAAAGAAAAAACTTGGAGCCGTTTTTGAGAAATTCTTGTTTTTGTAACTTTTTAAAATTGCAAATATTTCACGCTCTTTTGCACGAAAACTACTAAAACTTTCAAAAACATTTCCATGACATTAATGAAAGAACTATTTATGTGCAACAAATTTCATATGAATGAAAAATCTGTATCTTCAATTTTGTACTTGTAGGAAGACGAACGAAATTGAAACTTTTGCAATTTTCGAAAATTCGGAGTAAACCGTGAAAATCAGACCTATGCCATCATTATAAGTGTATTTTACTCTATTCTTACAAGAAATTTCATGAAAAATTTTGGAGTAGTTTTTGAGAAAAGTTTGAAAATGTCGGGGGGGCTTAATATAAAATACCCTCAAATATCAAAGAATGATTTTCAAAATCTCAAAGCTCCAACTAGAGCCAGATATACAGAGGTTTCTTCAATTTGGAGAAGATCGTACAAATGATTTAGGCGCTACCAGTGTTCACGGACGGACGGACGAACGGATATACGGACGGACGGATGGACGAAAGTTTTGGATTGATTGGTTGATTGAATGATTTTTTCATGTTTTCGGGCGCGTCAACTGCTCTGGTCATTAGTCCCGTTAGTGTAGTGTATGTGTTTTCTCGGGAGATGGTGGTGATCTTGCCCCGCTGGATGGCGAGATCCGGCGCCGACCTACCGTCAGCTAGTGGGGTTTCCCCCTAACCAGGACTCTCCCACCAGCGGGCACCGCCCCATCCAGGACAAGCTCTTAGCTCCCGACCGGTCTCCCGGGATATGTGGTATATGTGTAGGGCATGTTAGTGTAAGTGTGTGTTTAAGGGGAAATGATAGGACAAGGAATGGGAAGGACAGATCGTGCGCGGACCGTGGCCCGTTTGATAGGGTACAGCTCCGGCATTTGCCTGGTGTTGATCGGAAAAACCACGGAAAACTACCGATCAGAGCAGCCGGCCGCTAGAATTCTCCTCCAGACAGCGACTGAATTCGACGTAGCTTAAGTTTTGGAAAGAACCACTTTTTCGGTATCAGGAGACCCCAAAACGTGTATTTTCGTTGAAATCTGGAAATCGATTTTCCGCAGCATTACATATCTTTCTCTATACTATGTATATTACTCCGTATATACGTATGTATACGAGAAAGTAAAAACGACTTAAAATTTGCTATTGAATAAAGCCAATTCCTGAGAATTGCCTGGACGGAAATGGAGCTGGCGCTGCCTGTAACAATACGCCAACTTCTCGTGATGTGTTGCTGTACGGGAGAAGACACACCGAAATTATTACACAGACTTCCGACTGAGGCAGATCACAGCTGCTTCTGAACAATGTATTCTAGACACACCTTGGGGCTACTGTGCCACATGAAAGAATTCAAAGAGTTTATAAATGAAAGTAGTATCAGGTAATATTTTCGCTTTATTCGTTACAACGGAACCCGTGTAGGACATACGAAGCAATTGCATAGACGTTGCATTCTAAAGTATAAAAAATATAAGATACTGGAAACAACATAACATATTGTTGTTTTAAAAAATCATAATTATTAATAATGGCGTAAATTCATTGATATTTGATTAAATTTGATATAACATAAGTGGTAATAAGGCAAGCAAATATACAAATTGCAAGTCACCGAATTAGACAAATTGATAATTACTTTTGGGATTTCGTTAGAAAAAAACAGTAAATTAAAAATATTCTTGCATTCGTGAATGTACGACACGTTTATACATGAAGTACAACTTGTATTCACACAGTTGTTCAGTGAACGAATAGTTTCGAATGCAATAATTCTCATAGAAGTGAATATGTCACTTTCAATCTACTTGGAAATAATATAACGAAAGCATATTCCTTCAGAATTGATTAATAGTTACAATCATTTGTTGTCGACATCCGATGAGCATACTAGTATTGCAGTCATAAGAGTAATTGCAGTAATTCGTATTCTCAAATCCTGTTGTCTACAGATCTTTCATGTATTCTCAATTTGCGAACGCTTAGAAGAAACTTATCGTGAACGGACGTTATCTTTTACATTGTAATGTGTTTACACGCTCAACAAGCGAGTTTGCCTCTAGTCACGCCTCCAAGTTTTTAGTGAGTACACGTCAGAGTGACAAATAACACACCGTACATACAAAACAAAGTTTGCAGAGTACATAAACTTGGTTATTTCAGTTTCAATAGCACGCCTCTAACTTTGAGTGTAAGTAATGTTATTTTGGAAAGTGTGTAGGTAATATTGCGTTAGAAATTTAGTCTTAGTTCTGAAGTGATTAATTAACCCGAAGAAGTTCACTAATATGTAGATTGTTACTAATCATAATGCGAGGGTGTAACCCAGAATATTATAGTCAACAGTAGCATAATACCATGTACAAATCTCGACTTCCTAGCAAGACGAACTTAAATAACATAACTGGTAGGTTTTGTATACTGTTTTTATAGTGACATTTGGTAGATTAATATCATTTAGATAACTATTCACTTGCAGCAGCAAAATTGCTACTGAACGAAACCACACAAAATGGTTTTCCAAATCTTGTCACACACACTCCTCAAGAATAAAAAATAAAGTACTCTAGTCTAACACTGCAATAAATAAAATATTTTAATACAAGAAGGATACATGTTTAGGAATACTGCAGTAATATAGTACACATACCTATAGTTCAAAATAATGATACTAAAATAGCACGTACTTTCTCGCCCATACTTTCACGCAAAATTACGCGGAATGTACTTAAATTTTCGAAATATTGTACACGACCTTATCTGAAAACTTATCATTAAGAAACAGATTTCATTAAGGGAAAAAATCTTCATAATTGTAATTTTAGAAAGACGTCTCAAAATTTTGAACGTTTGCAATTTTCTGAAAATCAGGGTTATTAAGGAATATGAAATAAGCACCATTCTCTTAAATGTACTTCAAAATATCCAATAACAAATTTAATCCAAAACAATGTTTTTGAAATTTTGGAAAATGTCCCAGGAGCTTTTTGTAAAGAATTCTCAAAATTAAAATACCGGTTTCAAATTCAAGAAACCGCGACATCAGTGAGATTGATTGGGGAATATCAATTTTGGAGAAAATCAGATGAACGATTTAGCTGCTACTGTTGTTTACAGGCGGACAGTCATGTTTTGCCGTCATTCGAGTTGTCGGTATCAAGGCTCCACAAAACATGGATTGCGGCTACACGACGTGCCAGAATTTTTTAAAATTTAGCAACTAGATTTATCCACTTTTTCGGTACTAGAAACTTGGAATAAGAGTAGTTCTGCTGAAAATTTGCTGTGTTTTTGAGCAGCATTACATAACTTTCTCTCGATATGTAATGAAAAAGTAAACTTACTGGGAGTCTTTCCTTACTCTCTTCTTGCTCATTCTCGAAGTCTTTCTGTGGGAAGACGACAGGTGGATAGTGACACACTTGAGTATGAGAACGTAGTTGGTACGTGCAGTATGTAATACACGGAATAACACAATCAAAATATATACATATAAAATATGTATTTTTCAGCCTTTAGGCTCTCTGCAGCCAAACTCGAAGCTGTTTAATTTTGAAATTTCCCCCGGCTCCTGGAATCAATATCTACGTATCAATAAAAATCTCTCACATGCCTGGAGGCGTCATGCCTTTTAGTCAATTTATGCAATATATTCGAAACTGGTAATCTAGATGAGTGTTTATTTATAAATTCCACAATAATGTTCACTTATTGTTTGAAATTGTTATATACGAGTATGATACACGATTCTTTCGTCTAAAGTTTCTTATGTAATTGATTGAAGAATTCGTGTAAGAATGAGGTACATTTGGAAATTTAAAAAAATATAAATTCATTGAATGTATTACTCTTATTACTATTATTGTTATCATTATTATCACAAAGTTCAGGCTGTAAGCCAGCTCTGAGTTTTTTAGTAGATTTCAATACAAAGTAAACAAGGAATATTCGGTTTTAAAACAATATGTAAACCACAGTTTTCAGTCAATCTCGGTGAAGAATTTTCCGAGACATTTGGTGGAGCTATGTATTTTTTTTTTTTTCGCGAGAAAATGGCTCTGGCGTGTTGCCGCTCTCGCATGGTGATATACGACCTCCGGCCTTGCTTCCGCCAGCCCCAGCTACTCATTTCCGGCGTTAACAAGAAAGATTTATTTCTGGAGGTGACACTGAAGCTACAAAAATGTTAATTGTGCATGGAAATGTGTGAATGTTTTTTATTCATACAATTATCATTTAAGGCTCTCTTATTTTATCCATTAAATATTTCATTACGCCTACACGTAACGTAGAGATGCTAATACTCAAAATGTGTGTTGCAATGTGTATCTTGATGTAAATAATTTTTCGCTCTTCACTTTTTCAGTAAAATCGATGACGCAGATTTTAGTGCTCAATCGATTTACTCTTGCTAAAGGAAATGACCGTTTATAATATACGTTTAATAGTGTAACAAATGTTTCAATGGTACTTTCGATATCCTTTTTAGTACTAACATCATTTATTAAACGTCTGGATTAGCTTATTATTAAAGTCTCTAGTTATTTAAAGAGCAGTTATGTTAGGTATTTCCCACCCCATGCATAAACGTTTGAAAGATCTATTATTGCGCTTCGATGAGGCACATGTGTGAAACTCGATAAACATCTCTTGCTTGATATATAACAATGAAAACTAGTGAAGATTTTCCAGTTAATTAGCGGTGTCTAATAATAATAATAGTAATAATAATAATAATAATAATAATAATAATAATAATAATAATAATAATAATAATAATAATAATAATAATAATAATAATAATAATGGTGTTTACTGCAAAATAGCGTATTATTTCCAAGAATGTAGAAAAAAGCATGTAAGTGAAAGAAACATCAATGGCAAATGTCCTCAAGTCGTTCTCTGCAACTCGCTTGCACGACTCATACAACCGTCGCGCGCGCCGAGATTTTCGGCAGCTATGCCTCAACATATGCAACCCGCGTTGCTTTGAAGTGCAGCGGGCCTGTCATCTCTGCATTAGAAGCCATCAGTCATCTTTTGAGCAGAACACGTTCCACCGTGTACTACATTTGTTGCGGATGAAATCTGCAAGATGAATGAGAAACCTACAATTTATCAATCACTCTTCATCTCTTCTTTTGCATGAAATCTGCTAGCAATACAGCGAACAAAACTTCCTGTAAATATCATACAAGCGAAGTTGAACGTAGGAACGAGTAAACGCAGGGAACTTGTATCCTCTGTGAAAAAAGAAGAGAGTGTGTATTACCAACGAGGCGGAAACAGATTTTCCTGCTCATGAGTCCGAGACTGGCCGAAGCGGCCTACTGATTTTTTGCAAAGCCACGGGGCCACAGGAAATGCAAACTCTGACAATGGTTATGCAAATAAAAGGATAATTTTCCTCTTTCGCGGGCAAATACTGGAATCGGGCGATGCGCGCATTTTTTCTATTGCCTCCGGCTTTGGCTAACTGGGCGGTGTCATCCTGTTTGCCCGCAAACGAATCGTGTCCAGCGCTACAAGCGACCACTCCGGGAACTCAGCTGTGCGCGGGCCAGATGCCACGAAGGATAAATAGGAGCCGTATACGGTTCTCGGAATGCATGCGATGCTACAGTTTCTGTAGTACGAGTTTTCTGGGAGTAGGAAATAGTGTTGCTAGAATTAGGAAAGTTTGACTATAGACATTGAACTGTGCACAAACTAAAATTTGCGTTGTCCTGTTTCTCCTTCAAGTGACTCACTGTCTTTAA
The DNA here is from genome assembly GCA_011170035.1 of Teleogryllus occipitalis. NCBI lineage: Eukaryota > Metazoa > Arthropoda > Insecta > Orthoptera > Gryllidae > Teleogryllus > Teleogryllus occipitalis. The sequence goes on along the minus strand of BLKR01005966.1, from coordinate 24,539 downwards.
AGTGACCCAAATTACAATGTTGGCTCGATATCCAATCATACTAAGCGGGTCTTGCCAGTACAGTATACATTTTATTTCCAATTGTTGTTGTTAGAACTAAGTTGTTTAGTTGTAGAGTTGTTTTACGAGAGATGTAAAGCAAATAAAAAGCGCAGAACTCCACGACAGCACACACTCCCTTGGTGGCCATGACACTCAGAAATGAAGCTGGCAGGCTCACTTAGCAACCTCACTTATCCATATCGAATGCTGCTTTTACTTTGTAATATTATTTTGCTTCTAAAAATAATTACAAATGTTCTGAGACTATGTGTGTATATTCTTTCCTAAAAGTCTTTGCGGCACAAATTGTCCCAGGACTAAAGAATTATATAAAGAATATAAATTCTTCTGATAATACCGTTTTCTGAATTTTCGCCATTAGAAACAAAGGCGATACTGTAACTGTAGAAATAAGAAACTACTGTTGCAATAAAATGGCACAGACTTTCTGGTACTAATTAGTTTTCTGATTTCTTTGATCTAGGTTAAGTTTTCGGTTTTGCCCCATCCTTTTCCCAGCTGTCATTTATCTCCGTCCAAACTACATTTCTTCAATTTTTGGTCCCCTAATGACATGACTTTGTGAATATTATAGAAGAGTAAAAATTTGTTCCAACAAGTCATTTTCGTTGAAACATTTGGAGCTGTTTTTCAGAAACTGTTGTTTGAGCGTTTCTGAAAATGCGCACTTTGAAGCCCATTTACACCCAGAACTTTTGAGTTTTCGAGAAACTTCTTAAGACATTATTCAAAGTAAATCACACATACACTAATAAATACAAATACAATAATGGGTACAATTTGTTGGCAATATAAAAATTAATGACATGAGATACTTCAAAGAAATTACATTTGTGTGGTTTTTGAAAAAAAGGAATACATCAAAGTTGGCATCGTTGTCATGTTAGTACTAGCCTTTCAAAATACTTGAAGAAACAATTTAGAGTAATTTTTGAGAAAATTTTATTTGTGCGTTATTGATAATGCAGAATTTCTTACTCATTTTCACAGGAAACGTTTACGTTTTCGAGAAACTTTACTAGAGATCATTTAAAGCCCATGTTCTTGTAAAAGTAATAATGTACACAAATAGCCGCTAATGTAATAATTGTTGGCGCGAGAAAAATGTAAATGCAATTCTTTATTTAAAAAAGGAGAGCAAAATGGCATTGATGTCATCTGTTACAATACGTGACCCTTGCGGTTTAGCTCATTGGTCAACGGGTTTACTTTCTATTACGCAGATAGACGTTCGATTCCCAATTGGGCAAGATTATAGTGTGCATTTTCCTTGCATTGTCCCATTATATTCTGCTGTGTGACGGTGAGAAAACGTACTTCTCAGGTTGAGAAGACCACAATAAGGCGTGGGGATGTCTTCGTGCTAACGACTCCTACTGCCCTAACTCGTGGCCGCGATGCCAGAACTCTACTAGTAAGTTATACGGGCAGTCGAGCCAAGTACAGACCGAGAGACACACGGTTTTAGTACGTTTAAGTAACACTAATTTTACCAACAGTTTACAGAAAAATTGGAGCCGATTTTCAGAAAAGTTTGTTTTTTGATAATTTTTTAATATTGCACATATTTTACTCAATATTGCATGAAAACTACTAAAAGTTTCAAAAGAAAATGTACATGATCTTAATAAAACAACTAATTATCGAGAAGGAATTTCATTTGAAATAAAATATTTATCTTCAATTTTGTAGTTGTAGGGGAAGACGCCAAATAAATTGCAAACTATTGCAATTTTCGGAAATTCAGAGTTAACAGTGAAATCGGACCTATGTAATCTTTATAAGTACGAGTATTTGGGTCTCTTCCTACAAAAAATGAAAGAAAAAAAATAAAACCATTTTTAAAAAAGATTGAAAATATCCCTGAATCATCATGTAAGTACCCCTAAAATTAATGAATGTTATTCATAATTACAGAGCTTCAAGGGAGACCAAATTGACCAGAAAATATTCAGTTTGGAACAACTCCTACGCATAGTTTAGGCACTAGTGTTGTTCACATACAACATACGAACAGACGGACGCCCGTTTCGAAAAAGAAAGACACGTTTTCGGTATTAGGGAACCTCAATATTTGTATTACCACCGAAATCTCGAAATCGATTTCCCACAGCATCACATAACTATCTCTACGTATACGCGACTTACACAAGAAAATAAAAAGTCTTCGAAGACAATATGATACGTAAATAAAAAGCAATATGAATATTTGTGTTTCACAGAATACGATTATAACTGGTGGCTAACTGGAGTTACCGGAAAATGCCCCATAAACAACACGGGCACACAAAAATAGTTGCCAGACCCACAAACTTGACATATGTTCCCCTATGTATGTCGGCCTGCTGTATCCGAAACGGAAGCCATAATTACGCCACCACCCTTCAGTTTGCTTAAATCGCAAAAACCAATCGCACCACCCTCAAAATTACAATCAACAATTTCAGAGTGGTTTCTCGCAAAAAATGAAAGGTGGTGGCACAATTCTGGCTTCAGATTCGGATTTAGCGCGTCCACATTCATAGAGAGACATGTGTCAAGTCTTTGGGTCTGACAACAATCCCGTAAGCGAAAAATACAATGTCACGTGGTTTTTTGCGATTTAAAAAAAAATAGGAGCGTGATGGCACAATTATGGTTTCAGATTCCAATTCAGAGCGTACAAATACATAAAGAAACATGTGTCAAGTCTTTGGATCTGACAACAACCCCCCAAAACAAAATATATATAATTTCGCGGTTGTTTTTCGCAATTTAAAAGAATGGAGAGTGGTGACGCAATTCTGAATTTGGATTCGGATTCAAATACATAGAGAAACATCTGTCAAGTCTATGCATCTGGAAACTTCTTTTTTTTGTGCATGAGTAATTGATATTCCAACCAACCTCATGTTCGGTGATTTACTACTCGGGTGTAATAATAAGGAATTATGTGACCTCACTCTACAAATTCAATGACATGTGTCTCTTACGTAAAAAAGACTAATAGAATTTTAAAGAGAGAAGGAATACGAACGTGGTTCTTGGCCTGATTTTCAGAAGTTACTGGGTCTCTCCTACGTAGTATCTTGGCAAAAGTGCCCATCGTTTCAGCTGACCTTGCATATTCCCCCCTGCGCTTTTTGGATTCATGCCCAAATGCATCTGGAATTAACAAGTGCAATCTACATCACATGTGCCATGCATTTTTAATATTTTTCATGATTGAGAATGATAAATGTTGTTTTATATGAAACATCCGCGAAACAATAGATAACTTGTAACATTATCTAACTTGGTGTTTCGTACTTTTCTATGAATTACGTTCTATATGTTATTACTTTACTATTTCCGTTAAAATACTGTCATATCTTAGGGATGAAATCATATTTTATAATTGAACAAATATGCCCGAAAGTTTAGATGACAAATTCTCCAATTTCGAAACGAATACGGGAATTTAATATACGTGCGGTGATGATACTAATGATGATGTTGATTACTATAGGTCATTAGTATTGAGAAAACCCGTCGCATAGGGAATAGCGTACGTTTATTACATTTCAAATCTTGTTTCAATAATTGTTTTAGTAATAATAATTATTATAATAATAGTAATAATAATAGTAATAATAATAGTAATAATAATAGTAATAATAATAGTAATAATAATAATAGCAATAATGATAGTAATAATAATGGCAATACATTATGGAAAAAAATCACTTTCAGGTACCGCAGTTCAAATTCCACCGCACCATATATTTGACGTTTAAAGCGGATACCCATTAGATTTCAGGTGGGTTCTTTTGCACTTCTTGTTCATTTACTAAGTGTCGTAAAACATACAGTTTTCAATGTTAGCATCGACTTACCACATTACTAGCAAGACGAAAATGACAAGTGGGAAAATAACACACGTATTGAAGTAATAATTAGGGAAAAATATAAATCAAGCATACTTATGTGCATATTGATTTTTTAAATCCAGAATACTCAATCTTTCATTATAATTAACATTTTATCGCAAAATATTTTAATCAATACTCCCATAAATTGATGAATTATATACAATTTTGTTTAATATTTATACGTGATTCATTACTTCTTTTTCTTAGAATAATTTCCATCATTATTATTATTATTATTATTATTATTATTATTATTATTATTATTATCATCATCTCTTTTACTTAACGAAGTCACATATTTGATTGGAAATTACACTTTTCGGTTTGCAATAAAGTATTGATTTATTACCGTTGCAGGCAATTCCAGAGAAATCCTCACGCTCTTTAAAATCATTTGTTACTCTTGTATCTTGTTTTAGCAGCTTCGCGTTCGGGGAGAGGTCGCACGTCGGGCACTGTTCCGCTTTTTGTGCGCCGCCGTTTCCAATTGCATCCCACATCTGCCCTGCGACAGTCGCATCGCCGCCGACGCCTCCATCGCCACCACTGCAAATATTACCACCAATGCCCCCGTCGCCGCAGCAAATAAGATTCCTATGGTCATCGCTGCTGCTACTTCCACCATAGAAATACCCACCTCCATCGCCACCACTGCAAATATTACCACCAATACCCCCGTCGCCGCAGCAAATAAGATTCATGGTCATCGCTGCTGCTACTTCACCATAGAAATACCCACCTCCATCGCCACCACTGCAAATATTACCACCACGCCCGTCGCCGCAGCCAATAACATCCCATGGCCATCGCTGCTACTCCACCACAGAAACATATTCCATCGCCACCACTGCAAATATTACCACCAATGCCCCCGTCGCCGCAGCCAATAACATGCCCATGGCCATCACGCTGCTGCTACTTCCACCACAGAAATACCCACCTCCATCGCCACCACTGCAAATATTACCACCAATACCCCCGTCGCCGCAGCAATAAGCCATGGTCATCGCTGCTGCTACTTCCACCATAGAAATACCCACCTCCATCGCCACCACTGCAAATATTACCACCAATGCCCCCGTCGCCGCAGCCAATAACATGCCCATGGCCATCGCTGCTGCTACTTCCACCACAGAAATACCCACCTCCATCGCCACCACTGCAAATATTACCACCAATGCCCCCGTCGCCGCAGCCAATAACATGCCCATGGCCATCGCTGCTGCTACTTCCACCACAGAAATACCCACCTCCATCGCCACCACTGCAAATATTACCACCAATGCCCCCGTCGCCGCAGCAAATAAGATTCCTATGGTCATCGCTGCTGCTACTTCCACCATAGAAATACCCACCTCCATCGCCACCACTGCAAATATTACCACCAATGCCCCCGTCGCCGCAGCCAATAACATTCCCATGGTCATCGCTGCTGCTACTTCCACCATAGAAATACCCACCTCCATCGCCACCACTGCAAATATTACCACCAATGCCCCCGTCGCCGCAGCAAATAACATGCCCATGGCCATCGCTGCTGCTACTTCCACCACAGAAATACCCACCTCCATCGCCACCACTGCAAATATTACCACCAATGCCCCCGTCGCCGCAGCCAATAACATGCCCATGGTCATCGCTGCTGCTACTTCCACCACAGAAATACCCACCTCCATCGCCACCACTGCAAATATTACCACCAATACCCCCGTCGCCGCAGCAAATGGATTCTATGGTCATCGCTGCTGCTACTTCCACACCATGATACCCACCTCCATCGCCACCACTGCAAATATTACCACCAATGCCCCCGTCGCCGCAGCCAATAGCACGTGCCATGGCCATCGCTGCTGCTTCCTTCCACCACAAATACCCACCTCCATCGCCGCACTGCAAATATTACCACCAATGCCCCCGTCGCCGCAGCCAATAACATGCCCATGGCCATCGCTGCTGCTACTTCCACCACAGAAATACCCACCTCCATCGCCACCACTGCAAATATTACCACCAATGCCCCCGTCGCCGCAGCCAATAACATTCCCATGGTCATCGCTGCTGCTACTTCCACCATAGAAATACCCACCTCCATCGCCACCACTGCAAATATTACCACCAATGCCCCCGTCGCCGCAGCCAATAACATGCCCATGGCCATCGCTGCTGCTACTTCCACTACAGAAATACCACCTCCATCGCCACCACTGCAAATATTACCACCAATGCCCCCGTCGCCGCGGCCAATAACATTCCCATGGTCATCGCTGCTGCTACTTCCTACACCATAGAAATACCCACCTCCATCGCCACCACTGCAAATATTACCACCAATCCCCCCGTCGCCGCAGCCAATAACATTCCCATGGTCATCGCTGCTGCTACTTCCACCATAGAAATACCCACCTCCATCGCCACCACTGCAAATATTACCACCAATACCCCCGTCGCCGCAGCCAATAACATTCCCATGGTCATCGCTGCTGCTACTTCCACCATAGAAATACCCACCTCCATCGCCACCACTGCAAATATTACCACCAATGCCCCCGTCGCCGCAGCAAATAAGATTCCTACGGCCACCGCTATTCTCGCAGCTGCTTCTTCCTCCATAGCAGTACCCACCTCCATCGCCACCATTGCCCCTATTTCCACCAGTGCCACTGTCGCCGCAGCCAATAACACTGTAATGGCATCGCTTATATCGCTGCTGCTTCTTTAACCATAGAAAACCCCCTCCATCGACGCCATTGCCACTGTTACCATCAATGTCACTGTCGCCGCAGCCAATAACATCCCCTTGGCTACCGCTGCTCTCGCTTTTGCTTCTTCCATCTTAGCAATACACACCTACATCGCTACTCTTATCACTAATGCCCCTGTCGCCACAGCCAATAACATTCCCATGGCCACCTCTGCTCTCGCTGCGTCTTCCACCATAGCGGTAACCCCCTCCATTGCCCCAAGCGTTTTTACGGTTGCAACCAGCCTCGTCCTTCCTCCGCAAGAGTCTCCTACGGCGCCGTTGTCACGGCCATCATTGCAGTTGTCAACGCTCATATTATCACCGCCTAATCGCTGTCACTATTTCTTCCGTCACCTTTGTCACCGTCGCCGCTCGTGACTTCCTTTCTTCCTCGCTTCGGTGGCCTGCCTGGTGCAGGTGGGTACCGTGATGGGATCTCTGCAGTGTTGCGTGCTTGAAGTAATTGGTCACTCAGACGCTTGGTTGGACGTTTTCTGATCGTTCTTTAGCTTTCTGTTTACGTGCAGCTTACAAGCGTTGCTTTTGCCCAAATGGTTATCAAATTTTCGTGGTAATATGTGTTCTCACGAATTATATTGGGTTATACTAGGGAATTACAGTAATAAATAATTTATTTAAACGTTAGTTTTTATTGTATAGACATGTTTATTAATGGGTTTAGATTAGCTGATTGAGTGAATATAAAATATCTAGTGGCACTCAGTAGCTATCATGTTGCTTAAAAAATAATTTAAAATGGTTGTATAAAATATAGTGCACATACTGCTCAGGAAACACTAATACAACACTTATATAACACTGCACTTAGCTAAATATTATAACAGGAACAGATTCTTTGAATACTGCAATAACGTAAAGAACAATTGTACGTATACAGTACAGTTTTTCTTTACGAACCAAGAATTTAAAGATCCTTGCCGTTCCGTAATGGTACGTGTGAATTACAAATATTTAAAACGCGCGGTTATTTTCTTAAAGCCTTGCTGTCTCATTGACGTCAGATGACAGTCAATAAGTAAGGTCGAATTGAGAATGCCATTTAATTATGTATCTTTACTACCGAAATGACTAAAATAAGAAATTCAAATACATACAGTTGAACCTCGTTATTCCGGATCAACTGGGGCCGGAGCCCATCCGAGTTAACGAAAATCCGAGATATCCAGAGAATGAGGGGAAAACGATAAAAAAGAACACGAACTTTCCAAACATGTGTTTAATGGAGTTTAAAAATTATTATTGGCTCACCTTCACCTTAAAACACATTTTAATATGTATTTACACTGTACACAGTAAACATCGGTACAAACTAGTTGGAGGCCCTGAGATTGTCATGGCCAGTTCCTCCCCTCCTGCATTTTTATCTCAGTCTGGCCCTTTACAAAATGATTGGGGTGAGGAAGGAGAGGGGTGAAATATAGTGTGAGGGCAATGAACTTGACCGCTCGCAAGTGAATTCGAGTAATATATCTACTGAGACTAGCGATTTATCGCCTGAAAATAATTAATTTACTACGCAAAATAATATTTTTTTCCAAACTGGTCCGATTTATTACGAAGTCCAGTTTACAGACGTCTGGGTTAACAACGTTCCATTGTATTTGCATTTTGCAGTAAATATCGAAACTGCTTCATTGTTTTGGTACTTTATCTGAGTTGCTGGGTATATAACTAAACAAAAGACACTTCTCATATGCACAGAGGTTGTGTATTTTTCTTCCTATTTCTACGCTCTTTGATTGATTGATTGTTAGTGATTCCGGGCTCGTCAACTACTCAGGTCATTCGTCCCGTAAGTGTAGGGCATGATTTTCATCAGGAGGTGGCGGTGATCTTCCCCCACTAGATGGCGAGATCCGGCGCCGACCCACCGTCGGCTAGCGGAGTTTTCCCCAACAAGGTATCTCCGATTAGCGGGGCACCGCCCCAGCCAGGACCAGTTCTAAGTCCCCGACCGGTCTCCCGGCATATGTGGTAGTGTAGTCTATATTGATGTGTGTGTATGTGTAAGGTGTGAGGACAAGACAAGGAAGAGGAAGGGAATATCGCGAACTGTCCATGGCTCGTTGGTTAGGGTACTGCTCCGGCATTCGCCTGTTGTTGGTCGTAGAAACCACGGAAAACTACCGATCAGAGCAGATGGTCGCTAGAATTCTCCTCCAGGTAGCGACTGAAATTGACCTAGCAGACAAACTAGTATAGAAATCCTGCCGCCATCGGAACTCGAACCTAGGACCTCCCGATCAGAGTCACTGCAGTGACATCAGTTGATGCACTGAGCCACCACTCCCAGTTACGCTCATTGAAAATAATAATAGTTGACAATAATGAAGTTTTAATTATAATAACAATAATATAGAACCGTAGACTTAAAGCGATCTTCTGTTGATTTGTACGATCTGATCAACTGCATCGAAAACACGGGATATATATTTTGTGCCGTTGACTTCGTAACTTATTAATATATCTGAGATTTATTTGTTTCTGGTGAACTTCATAATATCATTCTTTTGAAAACACCGCACATTGATCAGAAGAAGCCAGATAATTGAAGTTAGTTTGAAAACTAAACTTTAAGTAATGTTCTTCAAATCGTTGTTTCTACGATGAAAGTTTGCGAAAGAAAAGCATTCCTTCAATGTTGCAATGTTCTGGCAAATTGTGGGTCCTTTTCATCTTTACTCTCTATTTCTTTTTTTCCGCATTTTGTTCCATTTGGCAAAACTTCATCTACCATCTATGATAGTAAATTGTTATAATCAGACGTAAATGTTCTCATGAATGTTATTGAATTGGGGAATTTTGTATTTGTTATGCCATCCTTGCATGTTCTTTAATTAATAATTTATAGGTTAGCAATTGTTTAGTTTCTAATTCATATTCTCTCGATGAAATTAATAGTGTGGTTTATTTACGTCGCTCCCCTGTGTTTGATTTGCCCACTACCATGGGTGCATTTGATAGCTTCATAACAAGATATGTTTTCTTAAGGGCTTCCTGGTACATGCGTTTTAATTTGTTATAATTCTGTCTTCTCAGACCTCCAATAAATCGTCAAAAAGTGCAGCATCCTCTCCAGGCAAGTTCATTCACTTTCTGAGAACTCTCAGTAGCAACATTATAAAAAACTCGTGTAAATAAACAATGATCCTTTGATCGCTATAGATGAATATTTCAAGATGCGCAGTTGGTTCTTCATAAAATTATTAATTCTTTGATATTGTAGCTATTGTATTGCTAAATAGTATGCTTCAAATAAAAGTATTATTTGTCCTTTAGAGACAATTTTGTCCCGCCCAAATATTTTTCAGAATTGAATGTAATTGAAATGGGCCAAACGCACATCAGCAAATTAATAAATGTAATTTATTATAAAATAAATTAAGCTAACAGACATTTACAAATTAATAAAATACGCCTCCGCTGGATATTTTCATACTTAATGGTTGTATTTTTTCTTTGTAAGTTCTTAATAAAAATACATGTTCAATATATTACAGATTTCCGGCCCGTTTATTTACGAGCATGGAAACTTGCAAGAAAAATATCGATTAAATACTTATTTAAATTTTTGTTTTATGACAAAAATCGTGAATCAGAAGAATTGAGTCGTACAGATTAATTTAAATGTCGGAAAGAATATAATAAATCAGGGGGTTCAATTGCTGCGAAATCGTAAAAAACATGTTTTTATGGGTTCTAGGATATTGTACTACATAGTCATGTTGAATCCAGCTGCTGTCCGGAGGAGAATTCTAGCGACCGGCTACTGTGATCGGAAGTGTTCCATGGTTTCTCCGATAAACGACATGCGAATTTCGGAGCATTACCCTAACAAACAGGCAAAGGACCACGCACGATCTTTCCTTCCTCTTCTTTGTCCTATCGTACACTACCACACATGTCGGGAGACTAGTCGGAATTCTTGTCCTGGCTGGGATAGTGCCCCTCTGGTGGGAGATACCTGGTTGAGCAAAAACCCCGCAAGGAGACGTAGGTCAGCGCTGGATCTCGCCATGGAGAGGGGGAAGATCATAACATAATCACAATATAAATGTGCACTCCCACAATATAAATGTGCACTATATTTATGGACTTAATTTCTCTTTTCTTAGCGTGGGCGCGTGGACTTGAATCACTAATTAATCAATCTAGAATATCCTAGAGGGGAACAGCTAAGTATTGTGCCACCCAATTTGTCTTGTCGAGTAGAATTGAATGAGGCATTTATCATCTCTACAGTTGTCGTCAGTTACTCAAAACGCGCTTTGATTACTTAAAAAATATATGTTTTAGACAAATTATTCGGAATCATCATGATGGAAAATAACCAGTTTCCCACCAGAAGATCGAAAATTTGCTAATGATACTTCATTTCTCTTGATTGGCGGACCGGAAAATATTTATTGGAGAATGATAGACGACGGACGCACGCAAGTTACTCGATTATTGTGTCAGGATGTTGCAATATCTACTTGTCTTCCCGAGAGGCACCGTACCTTTGGCTCAGAGGCCGTCGTGCTACGATCATGGAAAGCCTACGCTTTCAGAATACGGTTATACTCATTGATTCTTCAAATATGACGGCTTTGCCCGACTCGCTTTGCAGGAAAATGTCGAAACCGTGTTTCACCACTGTGAGAACTTGATCCCGAAGAGCTCCCGGCACTGCAGAGGCAATTTAAACCAACGCACAGAGTCATCACATCTGATCAATTCCTCTTTAATTGGCTTTTTTTATTTAGCCTTAATGACCTTGCTAATTTTGTGATATGAAGAAGTGCAATAGTAGGATAAAGTGCAATGGGCGTCATGAATACGAAACTTTTATGAAATTGCCTACCATATTCAAAACTCTTTTCAACGTGCCTCTACCATTTATTTTGAAAACTGCCGAAACAGAGCGGACGAAATGCACTTCACCTTGAAAAATTTACTTTCTATCCACTGCTGTGGCGTGCATTTCGCACAAAAATCCGGCTGAAATTGCTTAGTGATAACTAGCTTTGCCGCTGCAGCGTTCCAGAAACAATAACAAATAAATAAATTAAAAAATAAATAAAGTGACTATATACTTATTGGATGTTCCTTACTAAGAACAGCTTGAAAAGTAAATGATTTAAGTTCAATTGTTTTTCCTGGTTATCGTGTACATTGCATCCAACACCCTCAGTTTCAACAGCACCGCAATTGCGATGTGGTCGATTCGTAGCTGGACCAGAAAGCTGACGTGGAGAGCAAAATGAACTGATGCGAATGTTCGCTGTCCGGTTATTGCGTGGACATTGGTCTGCGTCGATGGGGCACAGTGTTTGTTCTATGGAGGAGATGGCGCCCGCTTGTGCGAGCACGGTTGGCTCTGTGAAAAGTCGCGCTTCGTTTATCGATTCGAATGGTGTTTATTCTATACTGGAATAGATGCATGCAATTTATTTCCGGAGTGTGACCCAGATACTGCTCTTTTTTTAAAAAAAAATATAAGGGAACCCGAAGCTTTTCATATGGTTGTTATTTGCGCCAGAACTTCTCACATTGTGTTATGAATCTGTTGTGCGAATGCGGGAGAACTGAACTGATGACTATTGTTGTCAGTAAATGCGGTTTTTCATCCTTGTCCGTATTCATATCGTTGGCGCTCAATATTCGGTATATTGAATACAGAATAAAAAGAGTGTAAACAAAAATATGGTTATGGACGAAAATTAACAACGGTAAAGCTCACTCAATTTAACACGTATTAAATGGTGTAGTATGTACCGGTTTTTATTTCTCTCAGTGCTGTTCCATTTAAGATGAATATTTTGAAATAAACATTTCAGACAATTTTTTCTTAAATTTATGATTTTGTTTTAGTTTATTCTTTTATTTCTGTAAGATTTTTCTTATTCTTGAAATCATTTCCCATTTTTTGTCACGAGACGAATCTGCCATTAAACACAAGGATAGCTTGAATTCATTGCCAGACTACTGATGTTTGTGCATTATTCAAACGTAACCTCAAACGTACTAAATATATTCAGTGCGTGAACGGAAGAAAAAATCATATCTTCGACGCAAGCAGTGTTTGCAATTAGTCACGAAAATATTGTCTTCTAGAGAAAGTCGTAATTCGCACCCATCCGTTGCCCGATTCAACCGTTCACGTGCATGGCCGGATGAATCCCGTAAGATTCATGAGCAAACTCCGGAGTTGTCCCGGAGACGCCGCGTCCTCGGCAAGGATGCGAAAGTTTCGGCCGTCATTCTGCAACCTTCTTCAGGGCGAATTTGGACGCGGGAACAGAGACGTGAGAAATGACAGAAGTGACGAGAATTAATCGTTCTATGAACAAACTTCCGCATTGGAGCAATAAAGGCAGAAAAAGTCCATTTTCTACGAAAAGTCTTGTAGGTTTAAGAGATCGACGGCTTGGACTCAACCTGCTTAGTATACCATTATCAGAAACTTCCTTCATCAGGAATCAGGGGAATCAGGAGGATCCTTTTACTTTTCAAGTTTTGCATGATACCTAGTCCGTAGTAAATATTTTCGAAGTTATAACAGCAAAAAACCTGTGAGAGTAAGCACATGAACACCGAGCAGACGCTCAAGAGCAATGACAGCGAGGCGCTCGACAGAATTGAACTGTATCTACCAATCGAAACCGTGGCGTTTATGCAAGGGTAATTTAGAAGCACATTATAAACCAAATAATGGAAATGGGAAGGGTATTATTTTTTCTCAAAGAGAAAATCGTAATCAAATGAAATTAGAACGTAAGATTTGTAATTAAATTAATAGCGTTATAAACAGTATTAATATAGTAATTATTTGGGAAGATTTCTTATGACGGTAATATAAATAATTGTATAATTTGCCTAAGGTAAATTTTTATTCTATCTACTTAAATAAATTTGAAGTCTGGTCAGTGATTTTTATATAACTGCCTACCTACAATCCCATATGCTTATTTGGATTATAGGAAAGCCAATTCAATTATTTTAATGATTTTTGTACATCTGTTTGTTTGGGGTCGTCTCTGGAATGAAAGAATCGATTTCGAGGAGTTTTTTTCTCAAAAAAGGTTTTTTTTCTGGATTTTGGCTACTTTTTTCTTAACTATTATTTTCATGAAATGTAAAATTATTATTACGAGGGATTAGTGTGTAGAGAAAAACTTTAAGCATGTGGTTAGTCTGCTTATGTATGAGCACAACCCTGCTCACGTGCGGACATGTCACGAGCGAGCAATCGCTCCCGCAACATGCCCTCCGGAGCGCGCGGTGGGGTGGAGGGGGGTATCGTCGTGCATTGTCTGCGCTTCGGGAGCTGGTCTTCCGCACCGCACGGGGCGCTGCTGTCGCTTTAGCCGCTTGGGGCCCTGCGGCGCGTGTCGGGTGCCACCCAAGACCTCCCCTCCCCCTTCTATCCACACCCACTCCCACTTCCATCCCCTCCACCCATTCCATCCCTCCGCTACCCTCACCACCACGTCACTTTCGCGCCCTCCCCCACCCGCAAGGAAGGGGCGCCCCCCACGGGAAGGAGCGGAGCACCGCAGGGACGGGGGTGGGGTGGGGAGGATCGGTGCCGGAAGCATAACTCCCGCGGGATGGCGCTCGCTTCCGCTGGCTCGCTTCTCGCTTCGCCGCCGCGGGCCTGCTCTCCGCCGCTCGCCACCACGTGTACCTATCACGCTTTCTCAAGGCCCCATGGACATCATGATTTTCCATATTTGTTTGTTTTACACTTTGTACTTTTAATACTGCAAGTATGAACCAGCTTAGGGTTAGAAAATGTTTGGAATCTTCTTTTGAAACCTTTTCAGGTATTAAATTTTACGGTAATTAAGAACATAAAAGACTGGGGATATTAAAATATGAATCATATTGTATCATCAATTAGTGTTTCATATAAGCCAAAAGAGTAAAACTTTGGATTGACAATGTAACTCATTATGAATAGTTCTTTATAGGTATTTGAGGACGGAACGGTGAGTGCTATTATAATACTTCAGAAGAAGTACTGAAATCTGAATAGAATATGTTTAGAAGTGCAGAATGCCTCAGAATAAACGTAACAAACTTCTACGACATGTATAAGGTCGAAGATAATAACCTTTTCCCAATAGTCTAGAATTCTAGCGGCCGGCTGCTTTGATCGGTAGCTTTACGTGGTTTTCCCCGATCAACGCCAGGCGAATGCCAGAAAAGTGCCCTACCAAACTGGCCACAGACCGCGCGCGATCTTTCCTTCCTTTTTCTTGTCCCATCCTCTCCCTTACACACACACCCTTACACTAACATGCACTACACTACCACATATTCCAGAAGACCGGTCGGGAGCTTAGAGCTTGTTTTGACTGAGGCGGTGCCCCGCTGGTGGGAGAGTCCTGGTTAGGGGGAAACCCCGTTAGCCGACGGTAGGTCGGCGCCGGATCTCGCCATACAGCGGGGAAAGAACAACGCCATCTCCCGATGAAAAACATGCACACTTACCGGGCTAATGACTCAAGCTGTTGATGTGCCTGAAATCACTAACCAACCAACTAATCGGACCGAAGTGTCGCGCATTCCAGTCCCGCCTTGGGCTTGGTTGTATTTGCGTTCGTCCTTTCACCCCTTATCATCACCATATCGTTTAATCTTCGCAGTTAACAAAATGTCAACTCAAATAGTAGTCGCTAATGGCCTAGATGTTCATGCAAACTTAAATAAAATAAAAAAGACCACTGGAGCATGCTGTGCCTGAGAAGAGTTTCGGGGAGCAGTAACGCTGAGAAGCTCTGGAACAAGAAACTAATTGATTACGTTGGTTCCCACGCTTTGTAAAATGATACAATTTGCAGTTATGTGCGAAACCGCTAGCTATATATTTCAGAAGAGACAAAACTACGATCTAAAAGTATTCTTTGTCTCTTCAAGGAGCAATATTATCAATATAATGCACACGCCACTCAGAGTGTTAATTATCAAGTAGGGTATGTCTGAACTCCTTTTAATCACATTTCTTCTTTCTCTTTCACGCACTTCTTTGTTGTGCTTTCTCCTGAGCGAATGTAATTAAAAAATAATACAACGTCCGCGTTCAGAAAATCCGCACAAGACCCAGACTCAGGATATTTATTGTGTGAACCTATAATCAAAAATCTTCGGGGAGAGAGGCGTTCTTCATGAATATTTCAGCAGTCGCCTGCCTGGCGATGAGATACAAAATCTCATCTTTCTTAGTCTGCCTCTTGGTCGTTTCCTCTGAGAGCAACGACTCTCTCCAGGCGGTCGGCGCTCCGGGCGCGTGGCGTCTATCTCCCAAAGTGTGCGCTTCCCTTTCTCTCTCTCCCTCTCTGACTGTCTCGCAAGACGCCGCTTCTTGTGTATCGACGATGTTGCACTGGAGATTTAAAGCGCCAAGTTTCGTTTACCAAGCGGTGAGACTGTATCACGCGTTTCCTTTCACGAAGAATTCCTGAAATTTATTTTTGTTCTGTAGATTTGATGTAAAATGGTACTTTGCAAAAATATACATGAACAAATAACACTAATACATGAACAAATACCAATTATGAAATAATAAGTAAACAATTAAAAGTAATAACCGAAAAATTGTAATAATGTTAAGAAATATTATAATCGGCGTGTATGACTGGTAATGGTTTAAAATCGTGGATCAACCGAAGCTTCTACAAGGCTGAGAAGGATTTCATTTCATTTGTTATTAGCTAAAGTTTTGAGGAAAGTTTGGAGATAAGATGAGTAAAAATAGGGGAAATAGGATTAAGGTGAAATGTTCTAAAGATGTAGCTAGTGACGCTACAACATGTCACTACTTTCTCACCCTATTTGTAATTTTTGTGATAATTTTTAAAAACTCATAGTTCAAAGAAAATGACATCTGCGCAGTTGTCAGCGTTCTTTGGTTTATACGCGAGAGAAATTTAAAGAAAAAAAACTGAATCTGTTTTTAAAAAAATAATACATTTATAAATTGTGTTTACGCCAAGCAAAAAGTACGCAAAAAGTTCTCTATTTTTCATTGAGAAAAAAATCGTTTGTGGTATTGCTGGAACTGGAAGGCTAAAGTGCTCAGCAATGACAAGATGAGGTTCGGTTTGATAAATGTGGAATAATAAATATTTTGAAAGGAATTGCATGAAACACTATTAAAATTTCCTGCTATATTAAAAACGTACTTTCTAAAAAACACAGCAATCTGAAAAACTCTTAAAATCATCAATCATAATTGTATGAAGGAGGAACTCCAAATAATATTTTAGAAACAATTGACACTAGCTAAAATCTTTTCTATCACGAATAAATATGTTTGAGTGATCAATAGCTACGTCGTATTAATTTTGATTTACTTTCTTGGCATTTTTAAGAGGGATAATGCGGATCTCAAGAAGCTGGATGTAGTAGGGAGAAGTCTGTTGCATAAATTTCGTTGTCTTTATTAAGATTATATCACCCGGAATAATGGGGAGCAAGGGTTAATTAAATTTTTTTAAAAATATTTTCCTAAGGCAAAAGGAAGTATTTTGAGAGAGTTTCTTAAGATCCATAAACACGTTGATGAAATTAACAGTAAATGAAGACTGTGACTTTCCTCTATTAAACCTCCAAAAGGAAATGGAGTGTAGATAACAAAGCCTTAAAGGAATCATCAGTCGGGTTGTAAGGGATGAAAACAAAGAATGTGTGGAGAAAAGGGGAAACGCTTTACCCAAAATGCGATAAGCAAGTGCTCTTTCATGATTGTTTTCTTGAGAAACAAATATATACTAGATGTTTTTGTTATGACAATTCAAGAGAGTGTTGCCAATGCGAAAAATTGACTGAAACATTTTTTTATTGGTTATTTAACATCAACATCTAGGTCACTAGCGACCACTATTGGAGTTAACGTAATAGTAACAATGAAGATGAAACATAATATTGATGATAATGGGTGAAAAGACGAACACAAATACAACCACGCCCGAGGCGGGGCTCAAATTCGCGACCCATCGGTCCCAGATCACTACGACACTACTGCTTTAGCGATCTGGGCTACCGGACCTACGTCTGATACGTTGTTAGAAAGAAGTAGTTCATAAATGTAGAAAGTGTGGAGTGTGATAAATCAGATTATGTTACAGTTGCTTCCTGAACCTTTACTCCTCTTACCTACATAATCAGAATTCCTTTTCAAAAAATATTTCTCTGGGCAATCCCAGAGACACTCGTTCTATTAAGTGAATCAACACCACCACATTATACTATTTTGCTTAATTCTTATTAACCCTTTTAGCCCTTCACTGACAAGTTCGCAGCATCCGTCTAGTCTTCCGAAAATGTGGTAGTGTGATGTAGTAAGTGTAAATGCGTGTAAGTAAAGGGTGACAATAGGACAAGAAAGAGGATTGAATGATTGCGTCTGTAGCCCTATTTTTAGGGTACTGCTCCACAATTCATGTAGTGTTGACCGTAGTAACCAGAAATAACCACATGTCAGACAACCCGCGAGCCAGAATTATCCTCCAGACAGCAGCGGTTGAATTTGACCCAGCTACGTAGCTAATGTCAAAATTCCGTCATCTACGGGTTAAACCTTCATTCTCCCTTCAACAATGATGCAGAGAGCCATTTATTCAAGAGGTGTGATCAAGAACCCTGTCCAAAGTGTAGTGCAGCAGTTTCCACCTCCCACTTCATTCTTGAATGCCCTGCTACAAAGAATATTACAAAATTTCTGAAAATGGAAGAAACCCTAAAATCAATACTCTGTTCCACAGATGGATGTACCAAGTAATAAAACTTTTAGAAATTAAAAAACTGAAAAACCATGTATAATTAAAAATACATGTTAGATTGAATTATAATTATATAATCTATATATTTAAAAAAATAAGGTATTTTGCCATGGCTTCGCTTAGAGCTTCTACTGAACCGATTGTAGTATTTTTTCCTTTAAATGAAAGAATGTGATCCCTAGATGTGTTATCAGATATTGTCTGTGTTGATTCACCAACATTTTCGGTGTAAATTAATTAATTAAATATTTCTTTAATAGTACGCTTATCAATAGTCAATTGTTTTCTTCCAAAGGGTGGCTGTTTCAAAATCGATATATATGAGTCGATAGATGCTTCATGGTGGCGCTGTTTGATGTTTTGTTTTGATTGTGGAGATTTGTTTACAATTCATCAAGGTTTTGTTTCAGTGTAATTATTGCATTGTGGCGTTGACAGTTTGCATGTATTTGCTTTTGTGGTGAATTTTGTTGAGAACATTCGGACAGTGTGTTTTGCTCGGTTGTACTGAAGTAGTGAAGTTGTTCACAGGTTATGTCGAATTCCGAATCGTTGCCCACGCGTCCCAAAAGACGCAAACGTACATTAACTGGACGCAGGGAAAGAGAAAGTCAGCGTAAGTGTCGTGATAGTGAGGTCATTTCGTTTTCTGCTGGGTCGTTGCCTATGACATGTTAGTTTTGTTCTGCTTTGCACTTCGCATGTGAGAGAAATTCTTCAAACGATTTATTCTGTGTTGCTTAAATGGAAAAATAAGTTTACCTTCAGGCGATATGCCAGAAGAAATAAAAATTGTATATAGGAGATGATGACACATCAAAAAACTTTAGAAATAATATCCGTCAGTATAATAGTGCTCTTTCTTTTGTGCAATTTGGCACCGATATTGCATTGCCCCCTGCCCATGGGCCATACGTGTTCAAAATTTTGGGAACTCACATCACAGAACATCTTCGTTATACCCTGAAGATCCAAACAATGCAACGTATTGTGAACATTAGTCTGGTCACAGTATTTTACATTTATCTCAGATCTCACCGTCAAATTTTGACGGGTTTTCACTAGTTAAAATAATAAATATAAAATATAAATATAATAAATAAAATAATATAAATAAATATAATAAATATAAAAAATAATAAATATATAATTAAAAATACATGTTAGATTGAATCTTGCAGTGAAAATGTAACTATTATATTTTCCCTTAAAATTGTATAATGATAATTGTTACTGATGATTTCGATGTTATAAAGCGAATTATGCAGAGGAAACGATGTTGCGGCTGAGCTGTCACAGTCAGTCTGAATCGTTTCACCTGCCATTTGAGCGCAAAGTTCATATGTATGAGCCTGCATTCCACGCATACCTGTTCTCTGGCTGAGAGCAAATGCAACAGACGCGGCCTCAAACGGCATGCCGGCTTTCTGCTGTGCTTTTCGTGGAATATCCCTCCTTGAAAATGTGCATTTGGTTCCACCGGTGTCGTCATATTTTATCATCTTCCTTCTCTCTCACCTCGTTTTTTACAGTATTTTTTCTTACTTTAAAAATGCCTTCCATTTTCTGTCAGGAACTACATTTTGGTTATCTTTGTTTGGTAAAATAAAAAATAAGTTATAAGGCCTTATACAAGTTATATACGTTTAAGAAACAAATCGCTTTGAATTGTCTGAAAATTATAGAATTTTTTTAACCATGATTTGAACCTGGACTATACTGAGCTAGGTTTGTAGGCCAGCAGTCATTATTTTTAAAAGTTTTTTGTATTTATTTTACAGTAGGTCTGAAAATTGTAAAATACTTTGAACTTTTAATGCCTGAGCTGACAGTTTCTTCAAAATCATGATGCCAAAAAATGACAAACTTCACTTTTGAGGAGAAGTATCTCATAATAATGTAAATAGGTACTGCATTTTACACGTAATTAATGAAATCATTTTAGAAAGTGAGGTAATTAAATAAGCGCGGTCCTAATCAATGCATTCGTGAAGCATCATACTTGATAAAATGTCAATCACATTCATATTATTTTTTAGACATTAACCATTAACATATATTTTTAGACATTTTTAGACATTTTAGACATTTTTTAGACTTTAAACATGTAATGTGCAATACATTAAGTTGAATATTTTACAATTTTCAATTATATTCGAAGAAACCAATGTATTCAGTACGTTATTGGTGTTAATTTAACTAATATTCAAGATAACATGTTCATAGGTGTGTTTACATGAATAATCGCAATCACCTCTTAATTTGTATGGTTTTCTTAAAGGTATTTTTTATAAAAATAGATTTAAGACAAGTCAGAACATTACAAATTATTATTGCAAGAAAATACAAAATTGGTTTGTATTAGGAATAGAATTTGAGAAAAAATGCTGCAAATAGTAATGGATACGAAACCTGTCTAGTTACGAATTTCTGCTAGAAAACAAAATAACGACAATGAAAACTTAGATTGTTGCGCTGAGAGTTTAATTAAAACAGACAAATTCAATATCATTCACATTCTTTATTAGCAAGTCGTGGTTCTGAATGGGAAGAAAGTTGCTGTTAAATGTGTTCGCGAAGGGTTGACAGTCTTCACTACTCAAAATGGGCAGCGGACGTCCAGACCCAGCACGATGTTTATGCGTGTCTTCCAATTGGAGCCAAAATCGGGCAAAGGTTGTCTCCGCACGATTGGTGATGGCAAATTTTACCAAGTCATCAATACATCGATGTTTCGATACATCTCTGAAGGGTTTTCAACATCAATAAAAACATCGAAGAGAAAACATTGATGTTTAAAACATCGATGATTCAATTATAGACCAATAAACATGCGATTTTTCTATCTCTTTTTAATTACGCACGCAAAAGGGTTATATTTTATAGTTTGGTTACCAGCATGTTAGTATTATGTAGAAATTATTATCGAATGTAAAGAATAAAATTAACAATAAGAACATCGTGTTTCGCTATCGATTACGTGTTTCAGGCAATGACAATCATGGCGATCACACACATTAATAACATGAGAAGCTCCCAAACTTCTTCAGATTGCACAGGCAAAATGTGCAGCGAGATAAAGAGGATGACGGAAAACAATGATATTCCCATTCCGCGCTGAGCCAGCGACCAGTTCACATCGTGCTCCGCACAGCTCAGAACGTCTCAATTTGACTCAGTGCAGTTGACCAAGTATCAGTGACTTTAACATTGTGTATCGTATAGATAATTAAACTTACAAGTGCAGCGAACCGAGCTAAAGTCGTGCTATTAATTTTTCAATATTAATAGCAGTTTTCAACCACCAAGCCCTGACCTAGGTCAGAGCATAGCGGGAGCCATGGCGCTCCTGTACAACACAGCCGATATGGACATCACCTACGAGCAACTCGGGGATCAACACATCCTCGCAGATTCATCAGGCAGCTCCTTCAATCACATCAATGGAACCACCCAGAACCTGCAGTCAACAAACCTCGAACATGGAAACGGTACTCCAGCCGCCGACCCACCACATGGCTCCAGTAAGGTCAGTCAAACCAACGCGGCCAGCGGCCTGCCCCGCGGCCAAGGAAGCCACGACCCCGCCAACATCAACGGCAGTGATAAGACCAGTAACAGTGTAAAAAGAGGTCACGGTGACAGTACCCCCCTAGGCGGCCCATCAAAAAAACAACCCAGCAGCAGTGAATATAATGTGCCTATTAGTAATAGATATGCTCCTCTTGAAGAAAATAGTGACCGTGACAAAAGATTCAACTACCTGGACGACGACGAAACACACGAAGTCGAGAACATAAAAATTCCCCCCATATTTGTGAAAGACATTCCGAACATTAATCACTTCAACAAAGAGATTAAAAAGCAAATTACCACTCAATTCACCTCTGACATGGCAAACAACAAAATTAAGCTATCTTTCAAGTACAGAGCGGACTTTAGAAAGGCCATCAAATATCTCTTAAGCACAGCCAGACAATTCCATACCTATAAGGATCCCTTAAACAAGAAATTCTCAGTAGTTTTTAAAAACATTCACCAATCAGTAACTCAGAAAGAGGTATACGAAGATTTGTACCCAAAATATCCTTCACTGATTAGTGTCACAAGACTATACAAAGACAATATCCCCATTCCGGTTATTGCAGCAGAGTTCGACGGGCATCAAAGTATTGAGGAAGTGTTAAAAATTAATGCAATATGTAATCTGTGTGTCAAAACTGAAAAAAGACGTAAAACAAATGTGCCAATACAATGTTTAAGATGTCTGGACTTCGGCCACACAAGAAACAACTGTAATAATGAAATTGTATGTGCATTCTGTGCTAAAGACCATTACACGGCAAAATGCCCACAAAAAAACTTAACACCAACATGCCACAACTGCAAGGGCCCGCACCGTGCGGACATTCGGTCCGCAGAATGTAATTATTTTTAAAAAATTTCAGAGACCAACAAAAGCAATTCTAAAACTACTGCCCCCCAAGAAAATTCAAACAACAATACTTCTGCCCCTATACTTACAAATCGCAATTTTCCTAATCTTCGTTATAATCGAACCATACCTGGCTTTACGTATCAAGAAAACCCAAACACAAACCAGCATAGCACTAAAAACACACACCAAAATGTAAATAATAATAACAACAACAATAACACAAACTCAATAATACACACTATAGTCAACAACATTACAAATTACTTAATGGGCATAATCAATAGTATCATTCCAACCATAATAAACAGTATTCAAAATTCAATCACATCTTACTTTAATAACAATAATGCCAGAACAGTGTAATAAAGATTTAATCATACTAAACTGGAATGCTAATAACATCTCAAACAAAAAAAATGAACTAAAATATTTCTTAGAAGATAAAGGAATACAAATCGCATGCATCACCGAAACGCACCTCAGTCCAGACAAGACATTTAACCTATCAGGATACAATGTAATAAGAAAAGACAGAGTAGATCAAAAAGGGGGAGGAGTTCTCATACTTATCGAAAAATCAATTCCGTATATACAATCTGACACACCTCACACTCCAGGGTTAGAAACCGTTGCTATTAAAATCCCTATAAACAATAGAATCACAACCATAATATCAGCATACAAACCACCCCATATTAAAATGAAAAACACCAACATAATTTCCCTTCTTCAACAGAATACCCCGATGATTCTACTAGGTGACTTAAATGCAAAACATACTAACTGGGGTTGCAGAGTTTCCAACAATGCAGGCTCTCAACTACTTAAAATAATAACAGACTTAAACCTAACTACACTCACGCCATACGAACCAACCCATTTCCCACACGACAGCAGCAAACACCCAGACATATTAGATATAGCAATTACTAACACAAATACAGCTTATCATTCAACCCCAGTATTTGAGATGGATTCAGACCATCTTCCAGTATTAATAACCACTAAAATAATACCTCCCCCACATGCTCCAACTCAGAAACTAAACACCCAAAACATAAATTGGGAATCATTCAGGAAAATAGTGAGACCCAAGACACCACAATTCAAAATATTAAACTCTCCCCTAGAAATAGACAAATCTGTCATGCAGATAAACGAAATAATAACAAACACAATAAAGCACTTGCAAGACAACAAACCCACATATTCTCTCATTCAGACAAAACCAAAACTACCCAAAGAAATAATAGAAATAATCAACACACGCAATAAAACTAGAAGGCTATGGAGCAACAATAGAATTCCACAACTGAAAAAAGAGCTAAATCTCCTAAATCATATAACAAAAAAAGCAATTAATCTACACACCCAACAATCCTTCAACACCAAAATAGAATCACTAAGTACCTCAAATAAATCACTTTGGCACTTCTCAAAATGTCTTCTAAACAAAAAATAACCATGCCACCCCTCAACACGGCACAAGGTATAAAATATGCTCCACAAGACAAGGCAGAAGCACTAGCAGAACACTTCGCTCAAACATTCAAACCTAATAATACATCCGTACACTCAGACCACCAGGCAATAATTGAGTCAAATAGAGCACCAAA